>CM047808.1:92098949-92358953 GCA_026214975.1 Gentiana macrophylla | reverse complement strand
TCATCGTAGATCAACCCTCGTTGATCTTGTCCCCATTGAACACCGATTTGCAGATATGCTTTATACATTCTTGACGAGAAAATGTTTCCATACCAAACTTCATGAGCATAAGTTTAAGTCACCATTACAAATCTCCACCTTGACTTCAACTTAATGCAACCTAACTGTGATGCACAACAAAGTGCTAGATTTCCTCTTTGTCTTCGATTTAAATACCTCGTCAGACCTCCACCTTGGTGAGTATTCCCATTCGATTATGACTTTGGATATTCGCAAGTCCAGCACAACAACCGAAACTTGCCCCTTTAAACTGGTTTAATGAACATATCAGTAGGGTTCACATCAGTGCTGATCTTCTCCACTTTAACCCCCCTCTCATTTCTTAGAAAATGATACCTAACATCAATGTGCTTGGTTCTCTCACGATGAACCTGATCCTTAGCCAAACATATTGCACTAAGACTGTCATAATACACATTGGCTTGATCTTGATGCAGACTCAGATCATTGACTAGCCCCTTTAACCAGATTGCTGTTAGGAAATCAAACGAGTAGCGCATCGGAAAATTAAAATTTGATTTCCGATCTAAGGATCGACTTTGTTAAAGCGATAAACATATAAGAGGAGGACAAAGATAATACCTTCTTGATCTATATAGATCGGCTTTGACCATCCGGTAGAAGTAGATCTTTAAGCCGTCCAAGCGTCCGGCCTCTATCGATTATCCACACGAGCGCCTCACGCGAATCCTCCCAGTTGCTATTAGAAAAACTCGATCGCGCTAGGTCGACCTTTTCTTTCTCACAAAACTCTCACAAAGTAGCTCTCTGTTTTTCACAAGAATAATTAGCTCTTGGAATAATGATGTACAAAAGAGCTAGTCATCCCTTGCTTATATAGGCATATCGGGCGCATGTCACAAGAGAATATCCTTGGGGATTAAGTCTTGTGTTGAGTAAGGAGAAAGAAAACATTTTCTTAATAAAATAAGGAAAATCTCCATAATTGATTTATCTATTTTATTTTAATATCTCAAAATAAATCTTGCCAATATCTTATATTGAATATATTTATCTTATTACCATAAATCTATTTTTCCAAAAATTAATTAATATCCAATATTAATATTATAGTAATCTTATTAATTAAATTGCACAATCCAAGTGTGTTTAACACACTCGTGACCTCGCCCCTTTTTCCAATTAATTGGCTTCTGAAATATTCTTTAATTAATAATATAATTAATATCTTGTATTTAATTTATTCATAATAAATAAATAACACCATATTAATTTACCACTATAACCTTTATAGTCTAGAGATAAATCTTTCCTTATTTGGTCATCAACTATAACCGCATTTTAATCCGACTCGACATTCATATGTGTGTGACCCGATAGGCTTCCGAATATGTTTGCCGTAGACCTAAGGTGCAAGTACAAAAATGACCTTCACCTCTAACGATCATGGATAGCGTCTAGCAACACGTCCATGACCCCTAATCATCGGAAGAGTCAATACGCAATGACTACTACCTTTCATTTGCTCGGTTAGCATGTAAATAGAATCCTATCGCTGTAGTAATATCCATACGATCGTATCCCATAATCTGGATGTCAGGCTCTCTCGGAATAACTCATTTACTCCCAATTTGCAAAGATTCACGAGAACTAGACATTCCTTATGGGAAGGCCCTTTCGGATATTCACTCCTACTCTTAGTAAGTACGTGATTCCCCGACGACTAAACATGTATATTCCGCGTGCTTGATTATCATACCCAATCACTACCGCATGATCACCCTATGGTTAGGGGAAACCTCAATAGTGTAAAAGCATGACAATCCACACCGTGATGCCATGCAGACTCCGGTCCTAAAGATAATTACACAACCGTCACATAGTGAAACACTTAACAGTGTAAGTGGGATAGTCTAACGTATGCATTCTCTAATACACGTCCACGTACAGTCCAAGTGTCTCTACACTTCGATAGACGAGAACTATCTCTGCCCTTAAAGACAGAACATCTAATACGTGCTAGCCTGTTTGCACTATCAAAGTCCTATTCAACAGCACATCAGCCTAGAGACATTTAAGTACCAAACTTATTAAAGAGATCCCATCAACCATAATCACTATCATGGTTTCTCTATCACAGTTTAATACTAAGAGCGTTATCATATACACAATATCGCTATTGGGCTAATAAATAAACAAAGTATATAATAACAAAAATGCTTTTATTACTCATAATAAAGTTATTACATGAACTTAAATAGACTGTAATTGACCCAATCCGGTCGGATCGGGTCCAACCCGATTGGGTTTAGGACACCTATTCAACAATTGCTTCCTTTGTAGCTTCTGTCAGTGCCATGTATCTGCTTCAGTAGTAGATAATGTCATTGTACCCTGTAAAGTTGCCTTCCAACTTACTACAGAACCGCCCAAAGTAAAAACATACCCAGTCATAGACCTTATCACGTCCACATCAAGAAGATAATCGTAATCACATTGCACTCGTGACAAATCTTTGAGTACCACCTCCATAAATGAGTCCAATATCTGATGTACCCCTAAGGTACCTGAATATCCTCTTTACTCCTTTCCAATGTTCCTTTCCAGGTTGAGCCATAAACCTGCTGACAACACGGATCGCTTTGAAAGCAAATCAGGCTGATGCACTACTATGGCAAACATTAAAGCGCCAATCGTATTAGCATATGGAACTCTTGGCATGTATTCTTCCTTTTTAGCTGACTGTGAAGCAAACACAGTAGACATATGTAGATTTGGTGCCATTGGAGTATCTATAGGTTTGGCTGCTGACATGCCAAACTTGGATAACATCTTTTCAATATACCCCTGTTGAGACAAGAACAACTTCCCCTGCTTCCTATCTCTATAGATCTCCATCCCCAAAATTTTCTTTGCATTCCCCAAATCCTTCATCTCAAATTCAGCCTTGAGCAGATTCTTCAGATCTTGAATGTCGAGTTGTTTGGCAAGACTATCAAAGATATTATCTACACACGACACTGATAGATGATTGAACCATCCTTCAAATTGTTGTGATACACACAGCAATCATATGGACTCTTGCAATAACCCTGCTGAATCATATAACTGTCAAACTTATTATACCACTACCTTGTGGCCTGCTTAAGTCTATACAAGGACTTCTTCAACTTGCAAACATATCCTTCTTTGCCAGGAACTTGGAAACCCTCTGGCTGAGTCATATAAATTTCCTTATTTGCATCTCCATGTAGAAAGGCTGTCTTCACATCCAATTGCTCAAGTTCAAAATTTTGATGTGCCACTATTGCTAACAGCACCTTGATGGAAGTATGTCTGACCACTGGAGAAAAATATCTCTTTATAGTCTACCACCTCTTTCTGACTGAACCCCCTAGCAACCAAACGTGCCTTATATCTGATATCCTCAGCAGATGTCATTCCTACATTTTTCTTGAATATCCATTTGCAGCTGACAACCCTTCTACAATGTGGTTGTTTGACCAGATCCCAAGTCTCATTCTTCTGAAGTGACTCCATTTCTTCTCCCATGGCAGCAATCCATTGGGATGCCTCAGAATATGTCACATCTTCCATGTAAGTGTTAGGTTCAAAATCACCCACTTCTTCATCTACTTGTAGTGCACATCCAACCATATCCTCCTCAAACCCATATCTTCTTGGAGGTCTAATATTGGTCCTCTTAGCTCTGCACGAGCTATACCTGCCCGACCAACATCAATTTTTTGAGTCTCTCAACGACCGCTTGTTCGGCCAGATTGGTTTGGATCCTATTCTGGATTTGTTGATTGTTGATTGTTCCTCTTTGAGTCTTTTGATTCGATGACTCTACTGAAGCTCCACCTATTTGTCAACCTTCCGGTCCTCGAGATCAATTTCGATTCGGGATGTGGCTCTCACAAATGAGTTAAGCATAGATTTTCATCGAGATTACACTCTGCTAAGTATAACCCTATTTTCAAATTGATGACCATATTCCATACCCCTTAACTCCATCTCCATATCCAACAAACACACCTTCTTGGCCCTGGGTTCCAATTTACCTCACTTGACATGATAGTAGACGAAGGCTTCCAAAACCCTAAGTCCAGAGTAGTCTGGCGACTTTCCTAACCAAACTTCAAGTGGTGTTTTAAGTTTGATCCCAGCGTGAGGCCCCCTATTGATTAAGTAGCAGGCTATATTAATAGCCTCTCCCCAAAATCTCCTTGCTAGACCAGAATTAGATAGCAAGCACCTTGCCTTCTCCAGAAGAGTTTGATTCATTCTTTCTCTAACACCATTCTGCTGTGGAGTATCTCCGACAGTATGGTGCCTAGAAATTCCTTCATTATTGCAAAATTCATCAAACTCAGACCAACAGAATTCCAGTCCATCATCAGTTCTAAGTCTTTTGATCTTTCTTCCTGTCGGATTTTCAACCAAAGCCTTCCACTGCTTGAATGCTTCACTCTTGTGTTTCATCATAACTACCCAAACCATCCTTGAATAATCATCTATGAAAGACACAAAATACCTATGACCACCCAGTGACTCCACCCTTGAAGGTCCGCAACAATCAGAATGGACATAATCAAGTGTCCTTTGTGTGATGTGAATTGCTTTTGAGAACTTGCTCCTATGTAGCTTCCCAAACACACAGTGCTCACAAAAATCCAACTCCTTGACCTTATGCCCCCAATTAGATCAGACTTAGACAGAATTTGCATCCTCTTTCACCCATATGACTCAACTCATATGCCACAACTTAGTCAATTGTGGATCAGAACCTCTCGATGATGCAAGCAGTAGCGAGAACTTTGATACACTGTAGACCGCTTGTAGTATGTACAATGTCCCTCTCGATACCTTCGTAACCACATGAACCCTTATAGACATTGACCACTCTACCTTCACCCCTGAACTTGAACTCTTTTCTGTCTAGTAGACTAAGTGATATCAAATTCTTGGTTATTTGTGGAACATGCCTAACCTCATTCAGTGTGCAGAATTTACCATCATGTGTCCTCGCTTGAATGTAGATCCAATCCCAATATTATTGTGTAGACCTTGTTGTTAGCCATTGCAATATGGCCTCCATCCACCTCGCTGATAAGTTGAAAACCACTCCTTGTTTGGACACACATGATAAGAAGCCCCAGTGTCTGATCACGTGTAAGTCACTAACGTCAATATTACTAGCAAGAATTAATACAAGGTACATCGTAGTATAGTAAATGCGAGTCAACGTCGATCCCACAGAGACAATGCAACTTATACATATAAACGATTCTAACCTAATTTAGAAGCAACATATAGGCGGTCATCGACCAACAATAACGTAAAATAAAACAAACATGGTATACCTCTCCCTCTCCTCACCGATCTACTAACTTGGATTAGTTAATCGTTATGTTTACTTCCCCACATAATTTCCTTATATTAATCGCGAGCTTTTAATGATTATTATCATATTTATCAGCTACGGGTGCAATTTCTACTCTTATCTACTCCGACACTGGCAATTGACAATCTATACACAAGCTACACTCCTTAATTGGTCCGTAATAGCCCATACACATAAAGAACTAGAACTGCCGATATTGAGAGTTACCTCATACCGTTAACCCGCCTGAGCGGTTGGTCGACACCGACCAAAGACGTTCTAGGGTCCATCAAGACTATGTCCTAATTAACACTTCACTTGCGGTCCTTCATGTTAATTTACGAATTATGAATACTAGATTGGCCAGACCTATTACTCGTTTTAATTATTTCTGCCGATCAACGTAGCTGTAGTGAATCCCAGTTTAGGTTTTCTTAAATATGCCTCGGTAAACCGGTATAGACCGCCTGTTTACCAGGGACGGCTTTTCCTAATTTCTGGATCTACATTGCTCAGTCAGTACGATTTATATAAGTAAATTATAGGGTTGTTAAACATGCAGATTAAGTAAAACACATAAATACGAACATATCTACCATATTGAAGACAATAAAGGAACGTTCAAAGCTTCATACCTTCAACAATGGAGATCTAGCTCGATCTACTCAAGCTGGAGATGATAGGAGAAGGGAGGAAACCAAAAACAACTCTCCAAAGCTCAAGAAAACTTTATTGCATAATAATATTGTAATGTAATATGTAAAAGTAATCAAAACTTATTATAACTTATGAATCATATATGAGTTGTTTGTAAGCTTTCAGTATATGCGGCTTTATATAGATACAATAGCCGACTTAAGACTCTCTAAAACCCTAACCGACTCAGACAATAAGGCAGAATGAATTTCATGTTCCACAAGACGCCGGTTTACCGGGCTTGACCCTCGGGTTACCAGGCCTTCTATTCTCCTTTTTCTTCAGCAGGCTTCTTCTTGGACTTCAATCACTTAGCCCAATGCATTCCTTTTGGTCCAGACCCGTTCTCCAATTCTCCAGATTTGGTACATCCTATAAAACACGCAAAACGAGACAAAACAGTACCAAAACATCGGGGAAATAACATAGATACAAAATTATGATCCTGGGAACACTCAGATAGTATTTAACATATATTCCAAGTAATAACGATCCTATCTATCCTCTCTTGAGAATAATTCGGGGTGCATATGGATATAAATATTGGTACCATTTAGAGCGTCATCAACTAACCCACACTTAGCTTTTGATCGTCCCGAGCAAAAAGGCGAAAAGAAAACAACACCCCTGATCAATGTACAAGTTAATTAAAAAAAACTATGCCTTACAAAGTCAATATCAAGATCATGCCACTTGTATCCATCAGTAACACATTAAACACTATTCATGTCATGAGCCAATGTGTGTGTGTATTACTTTCACAACCGCTTAGAAATGCAGATAATCTCACATTACGTCAACCTGTAGTCGAACTAACCAGTCTCGAACATGTATTTATTAATTAATTGAGCAGGCAAGGCAGATCGAGAACCGAGCAGATATCACTCTTAGGCTCACGTTTATCGGTCTATGCAAAAGTCGTGCGTCTTACGCTCCATCGACTAAGATATTGCCAAAGAGAATATAAATGTATATATTTCAATGCACTTCTCTTTCTTGGCGGGTGAACTCTCATTGATTTAACTATCCTCACGGTCCCACCCATGATAATCAACCGAATCCGAAATTCCAATTCCTTTCTAAACGTAAGTGAAACATGATTCGTGATAAAGCCAGGGTCAACTTTAGTCAAAGCAATATGCTATCGACTACACACTAAGGGAAGTGAGTTATACGTGCTTAAAATGGTGGCTCATAATAGAATATGCGCTTAATACGCCGCTACTTCAAAAGTGGACACTTTCTCTTACTCGTGCAAAGTAAAACAAAGATGAAGTCAATTAACTCGAAAAGATCAAAGATATTCTAATTTTTTGAAATTCTGTCGAAATGAATCAAAATTTGAGTGGTGAATAGTGCATCAAAGAGAATCAAAACAAACACGCAATTCATGGAATATAATGCTAAGAAGCTAAGTGACGTTCCTATACCCCCCACTTATTCGAAACATTGTCCCCAATGTGTAAGATGAGAAATGAAAAATGAAAAGGAACTTAGCTTCGGTTAAGGGCGTAACCAAAGAAGAATCGGATCATCATATAATTCATCGGGCTCATGTAAGGAGTTCATGAAGAACCTGCGTTATATATGTATCTCAACAACTGTATAACAAAAATGCGGCAGTAAAAGAGAAAATAAATAACTCCAAAACAATTTAAGCCGACAAAATCATTATATAAAATTTATTCTGCTACATCAACTAAGTAGGAAAAGAAAAATAAAATAAAAACAAGAAAAACGGAAAACAACAATAAAAAGAAATAAAAGCTAGTCCTCGTCGGAATCGCCCTCCCAGTCGACTCCATGCTCAAAACCGGGAAGTGGTGCTGAACTCGAGGCGGCGGCAGCTGAAGATGATGCTTTACGATGTGGGGCAGTCCTAGGTGGTGGGGTAGTGGAAGGAATGCCAAAGAAGTCAATAATCATATCCATCTTGCTATGTAGACTCGCAATTTCTCGCGAGTGCTCCTCAAGCAAGACTCTCTGAGTCTTCAGTGCACCATGCACCGGAGTACGCTCCCTCTCTGCTCGAACCCATCTTTGAACTCTAGAAACTAACTGCGAACTGAGCTAAGTCTCAGGATCTTCCCAGTCATCACTCACAAGCATCTTCACCTCGGCCTCTAGAGCAAACATATCAATCATCGGCCCGTAAGGTAGCAGCTCTCGCTCAGAAGTGGCGGCAAGCTCATGAATACGGCTATGCATCAACAGGCCAATGTTGATCGGGGCACCCGTCTCTAAATAAAACATCAACTCTGCCCTCGAAGTGGTGACAGAAACAATGTGCTTCGTCGGAAGAAGGCGAGCACAGACGAATCGGTTGACCATCTTCCGGTCCCAAGATAGATCGTTCTCAAGGAAGATGGTGGGGGCTCCTGCGGGATTGTGCTTCCATTGCACCCCTAAGAACTCAACAACCATATCCATCCTCTCAAGATCAGCAATGTTGCTCGAGGATGTGTACTCACCCGGGCCCACTGGTGGATTTCTAACCCCCAAAATGCTCGTTGATCCGCTCAACTGAAAAATCAACTTTGACACCGCGAACCATAGCAAATGTGGCACCGGGGTTATGCGAGACGTAAGCATAGAATTCCCTTACCACCGTGGCATTGAAACTTGCCGGTGCCTCAGCCATATCCAATAAATCCTGTACTTGTAAGGCACCCGGCAAAATCGTCCCGCAGTCGTCCAAATCTACCCCTCTTTCTCGAGCCACTGGTCTCGCATTCTAATGGCCTCAGAACGACTCGTAAATAGCTGGAGAATAGAACTGCGGAACCCCGTCGATTAACGGATTCGCATCTCCATACACTGTCTGATAACCACTTGGACGAACAGCTGACCTTTGACGCTTAGGACCCAGCCTGAATGAGTATAGAACTTGATACAAAAGCTGTTTCTGAAAAAGAACCCTCGGTAAACCGGAGGTAAGGTTCGGTTTACCGGCCTGAAAATTTCTGATTTTCTTTCTGGACTGTGCCTCTGATGATGGAAGAAGAAGAATGGCAGCATTTCATTGTAGCAGCAACAATACAACTCAGCAACAGTGTTAGGAAATGGTGTTTAGGGGTTGGAAAATGGAAGGAAATTGGACTGGTTAAGTTGGCTATTTGGTGGTGATATGGTGGTGATGGTGGCCTGATTTGATAAGAAGAAGAAGAAATGGAAGAAATTTGATGAATGAAAAAGATGAAAATGATAAGAATGGTGATAATAGTGATGAAGGGGTGGTTTAAATAGGAAGAATGGAATGAAGGTGGATGGTTTAGTGGGATAATGGGTAGAGAAGTTATTAGGGTGAGGGATTTGATGAAGTGATTGAAGGGATTGAGGTGGAGTTATGGTGGAGTGTGGGAAAAGATGAGAAATTTGAAATGAAGGGGAAGATAGGACGGTTTCTGCTGACTGATCACAACTGGTGCAACGCGGGTCCTCCACGTGTCTCTAAAAATTTAGTTTTATGCACTGATGTTCAGAAATCTGAAAATCAAACCTCGGTAACCCGGAGGTTACCCTCGAGAATCCGAGGGTATTTTTCCCCAGATTTTTCTATCTGCCTTCTCTACACACTGTAATCAACCTCTTTGCTCAGTTCTGACCTCAAATTGACTACCCTTTTATTCTCCAATTGTTATTTCCAACTCAAAACCTAACCTAATTCATTAGAATCCACAACGAGGTAAAAAAACCTTTCCACAACCATTCGGTTTCAAGCCTAAGTTTGTGGTAGGATGAAAAAAAGCTCGTCCCTTCATCTGGCTACTTTTATTCAATCCTAATCTACCTAAGGGTTTGAAGAGATAGTTCTGAGTTTACAGTCGCTTGCTCGACTTTCTTCAGATCTTTGATCAATCAAGGGTTGGAGCCTTCACTTGCCAAACTTTCACTCCAGAGGTTTGCACTTTCAAAGAACCTTTTTGAGCTCTCTTCCAAGCACGCCTCTCTCTTAGCTTGTGTGCTAGGTCTGCCTCTGCGTCGAGATTTAGACTTTAAGCCTAAGGACTCAACGTTTTCTACCTTTAGCTCGACTTGTTCACGATGCAACACGGAAGGACTGGCTTTCGTGAGCATCCTGTCGTGGTCCTTATCTTCTTTCTCTCTCAGCATTAATCTTATAAACTCCTGCTCAACGGTTTCTATGACAACCTCTCTATTCTTAAGCCCCTCAATCTCCAAGATCTCTACCTTCCCTGAAGCATACGTCATCTTACAACTCTCCGATCGGTTTTATAGGGGTTCTAGGATCCTAAAAGATACAACATCATTATTCATCCTAAGAGTAATCTCCCCCTTATCAAAATCCATAACCACACTGCTCATTGCTAAGAAAGGTCGTCCTAAAAGAACTGAGGCACTAGGATCTTCAGGTATATCTATGACCGTAAGGTCGATAGGATACGTGAATCCTCCTGCCTTAATTGTGCACTTTCTAAGCAAACCAGCATGCATATATCTGGTTCTGTCTACGAAGGTCATGGTTCTGGTTTGATTCATCACGACCGGAAGTTTTATCTTTTGACAGAGGGAAAAAGGAAGGATATTGCAACTCGAGCCAGAGTCGCAGAGACCTAATCCTATGGATATTCCATTAACAGAAATTGGGAGTCTGAACGTGCCATGGTCTCCTAACTTCACCACGGTGTCTGAGTCTGGATAATCCTCAGGCTCAGAAAACATCGTGGCAGGATCCTCTTCAGGATCATCAAAATCGTAATCTGATGATGATATATCAATCAATTCGCAGAGAAACTCACCTGGCGATATATGTGTCGTACTCTTTCAGGTCATCTTCAGGCTCTTGCTTGATCGCTTTCTCTCTTTTTCAAAGCTGTTGCTTTACCGCTTCATAATGCTCTCGTGCTTCGCCCCGGGATACATGGAAATTGGTGTGATGTTCAAGATTGTTCTAGGCATATTGTTCGACTGTGGTGTGCTCTTTTTTCAACTCGAATCGATCAAATTTCTCAAGTGTTCGATCAATCTGCAAAAGACAAAGTAAAACAAAGAAAATGTTAGCAACTTCCGCTTGGGCTGGGTGTGTTCCCAAATCGTTGTGGACCTACTAACTAAAATCAACAGGGAATAACACAGAATAACATGAACTGTTCAGAAATCAATTTTCCAGGCCTCGGTAACTCGGAGGTTACCTTCGGGATACCAACCCTGAATTTTCTAATTCTGACATTTTAACATGTGCAGGATTGATACTGAATGACTCAAGACTCAAAATAAAATAAAATAAAATAAAAACGACTTCTTAATCAGAATTAAAACGTTTATATTTATAAATTGGCCAATGTCCCCGGCAACGGCGGCAAAAATCTTGATCGCGTGTAAGTCACTAACGTTGATATTACTAGCAAGAATACTAGGTACATCGTAGTATAGTAAATACGAGTCAAGGTCGATCCCACAGAGACAATGCAACTTATACGTATAAACGATTCTAACCTAATTAAGAAGCAACATATAGGCGGTCATCGACCAACAATAACGTAAACTAAAACAAACATGGTATACCTCTCCCTCTCATCACCGATCTACTAACTTGGATTAGTTAATCGTTATGTTTACTTCCCGACATAATTTCCTTGTATTAATCGTGAGCTTTTAATGATTATTATCATATTTATCAGCTACGGGTGCAATTTCTACTTCTATCGACTCCGACACTGGCAATAGAAAATCTATACGCAAGCTACCCTCCTTAATTGGTCCGTAATAGCCCATACGCATAAAGAACTAGAACTGCCGATATTGAGAGTTACCTCATACGGCTAACCCGCCTAGACAATTTATCGACATTGACCAAAGACGCTCCTGGGGTCCATCAAGACTATGTCCTAATTAACACTTCACTTGCGGTCCTTCATGTTAATTTACGAATTACGAATACTAGATTGGCCAGACCTATTACTCGTTTTAATTATTTATGCCGATCAACGTAGCTGTAGTGAATCCCAGTTTAGGTTTTTTGAAATATGCCTTGGTAAACCGGTATAGACCGCCGGTTTACCGGGGGCGGGTTTTCCTAATTTCTGGATCTACATTGCTCAGTACGATTAAAATAAGTAAATTATGGGGTTGTTAAACATGCAGATTAAGTAAAACACATAAATACGAACAGATCTACCATATTGAAGACAATAAAGGAACGTTCAAAGCTTCATACCTTCAACAATGGAGATCTAGCTGGATCTACTCAAGCTAGAGATGATGGGAGAAGGGAGGAAACCAAAAACAACTCTCCAAAGCTCATGAAAACTTTATTGCATAATAATATTTAAATGTAATATGTAAAAGTAATCAAAACTTATTATAACTTATGAATCATATATGAGGTGTTTGTAAGCTTTCAGTATATGCGGCTTTATATAGATACAATAGCCGACTTAAGACTCTCTAAAACCTTAAACGACTCAGACATCGCGGCAAAATGAAATTCGTGTTCCACAAGACGCCGGTTTACCGGGCCTGACCCTCGGGTCACCGGGCCTTCTATTCTCTTTTTTCTTCAGCAGGCTTCTTCTTGGACTTCAATCACTCAGGCCAATGCATTCCTTTTGGTCCAGACCCGTTCTCCATTGCACCAGATTCGGTACATCCTATAAAACACGCAAAACGAGACAAAACAGTACCAAAACATAAGGGGAAATAACGTAGATACAGAATTATGATCCTGGGAACACTCAGATAGCATTTAACATATATTCCAAGTAATAACGAGCCTATCTATCCTCTCTTGAGCAGAATTTGGGGTGCATATGGATATAAATATTGGTACCATTTAGAGCGTCATCAGTGTCCAGGATCCACACATCTCTGTGCCCTACTGACTCTTAAACTGCTAATGCCAGATCTTCTTCAGAGTTGGTGTCTTGTTCTACCAAAGTAGCTATACCCTGCTGAGTACCCTGCTACTTCTTCCTTTTTGGACATTCATTTTTCCAATGTCCTTGCAGTAATTACAGATATCCTTAACTTTAGGATCCTTTGAATTTCTTCTTTCTAGAATTTCCTGGTCCCCTGTTGACTCCACTGGCCATCAATCCTGTAGCTCCACTATCTCTGCTCCAACTGGATGCCTTATGGCGTAACTCTTGAGCATGGAGTGATGACCTTACATCCTCCAATGATACTGAGTCCTTCCTAACAATAAAGGACTGCACAATGTTCTCATATGATACATGTGATGATACAAGTAGAATCAATGCAGCATCCTCATCTTAAATCTTCACATCAATATTCCTTAAATCAAGCAATATTATGTTCAGCTGGTCTAGATGATCCTCGAGTTAGAGTACCATAAGCATCCTTAAACTGAACAGGCATTTTTTTAGCAACAACTTGTTGGTTAGAGACTTAGTCGTATACATGCTCTCAAGTTTGGACCACAACTTCTCAGTGGTGTCCTCCTCAGCAACCTCTGTGATAATATCATCTGACAAGCACAACATAATTGTTAATGTGCTTTCTCCTCCATACTGGCTGTCTCAGCAGCACTTCCTTCAGTTGATTTAGACAATGAACCCCAGAATCCCTGCTGCTTCAACAAAGCACGCATCTTGATCTGCCATAGACTAAAGTTGTTTCTCCCTGTAAACTTGTCAATCTTAACATTTAAAGCGCATATATCTCTCACGTAAAAGCTTGTGTAAATCCCAAATCATAGCGTCAGTTATGACCTTGGTGCCAATCTACCTCTCTTAAAACCGATAAATGATTTCTCGATAAACACATGCGCTCCGATACCGCTTGTTATTACGAATCGATCAAGAAGAGATGGTGATTGTGAGTAAAGATAAAAGATAAACAAGCAAACAAACACACAAACAAGAAGAACACAGATTTAACGCGGTTTCCGGCAATGTGCCGACTACTCCACGGACAAACGAGGATATTTTATTATCAACAGAAAGTTACCTCAAGTTACAATAAATACAGATGGTATTTATAGCCTTGGGAATCCAAACCTAACCGACTAAACAACCAACCCATTAAATGATTGAAATATCCCAGAAGTAACTCGAACAAACATGCAGCAGACGTGTTCTACAAGTTTGCTGAGAATCAGCAGACTTGTCTTCAATAGACTTGCCATCAGCTGGTTGATCAACCCTACTGATCTTGCCCCAGCTGAACACCAGATTTCAGCAAATGCTTCATACATTGTTGATCAGAACATGTTTCCATACCAAACCTCAGTAGCATAAGTTTAAGTCACCATTACACATATATTTTAAAAAAAACACTTCTCTGAAACTTGATTAGTCTTAGAAGCAACGAAAGTATTCCAAGGATAGATTCTCTCAGATTCTTTAAGACGTCATTCTTTCATGCCGTTAGTCTTTAATGCTTGTTTATCCTCATGGATTGTGCTTTTAGATTAAAGTCACATAGGCATCACATGGCTATCACATACATATGATTTATACAAGAAATACTTCATTCTTATTTATAAAATATTTCGGATTGGTTTCTTTGCATCAAGATCAAAACGACATGGGTTAAAGGGCAACTCTACATGATTCCAGCACAAGGAAAATTACGGTACACATGCTGCAAAATATGCAACAAAACCTACACGTCTGGCGATGACGAATGTGTATTGCGGGGCATGTAATGAGTGGGCTCCAATTCAGCTAAGGTATTATTTCCTAGACAACTTCAACAACAATGGTAACTAATATGTGCATTCCTTTTTGATTGTCTTAAGGCAACCCCGTGTTCAATCTTTGCATGTAACACATATGTAAGTAGTACATAGATGCACTTTATAGCTTTGGTATACATGCAAGCACATGTACAACTACATTATTGTATTTCTGAACCTACCAAATTTCCTTGGAACATCTTTTTCTGGCCAAACATCTGATTCCTTCATGACAACGACGGATAGCATGTATCGACATTTGTCTTGGATCTTATTCTTTAAATGTCCAATTTTGAACATTTTTTACAAATTGATTCAAAGAAATTGTAGTTCATCCATAATAGTTCCTGGACATGGACTTCTCCCCATTTCTGAATCTATATGGAATGTATCTACAACATTTTTACTAAAGCGTGGAATAAGAATGTGTACATATAACTATTAACGACATGCTTTAAAGTAAAAGAAAGATGCTGGAGAGCAGGGCCGTCCCGGTGTATTTTTGGGCCCTAAGCCAAATTTGTTTGGAGGGCCCTTGAATGTTTTTGTATGGGTTTTTTGTTCGAATTTTGTGACACATTGCTAGCAAAGTGCTATAACTATTAATATTGAACACTTGTCACCTGACACTTTTAGGAGTAATACTGAGTAATCCATATGAATGAAAGTAAATAATAAGGTGCCTTAGGTAATTAGCTAAACCTAAGTCTTGAACACACAAGTAAAGAAAAAAAAGAATATCGCAGTTCACAACCAAATGTAATTATGTAATCAATAAAAAGAAAATATTAAAACAAAACTATACAATTTTTTATGAAACCAATAAAGACAATTATACAAATGAAAATATTTATGAAAAGAGTAAGTATAAAACAAAAAGATATTAAGAGTAAATATATCCAAAGCCTCAAATAGATTATGGTATAATTTATCAACAATAAAAATAAAGATAAGAAGAATGTATGTACCCTGAACAATAGAGAATCGGGGGCGTATACAAGATAAAGCAAATTGGGATGATGTTGAAATGCAGTAGGAGACATTATTATTTTATTTTAAGCAAACATAACTTTATTGGGAAGTTTTTGTTATTTTATATTTTTTTATAGTGTTACATTAAGCATAACGTGAAAAAGGTCAAAGAGCTCAAAATGAAATCAATGGATAAATGTTGGGCCAATAGAAAAGTTATAGCCCAATAACTAATATAACACAACTCAGAAAATGTATCAATATGTATAGCACTAGACCATTTTTTTTCTAGGGCCCTAATATCATATATTTGGGGGAGGCACTAGGCCTTGGCCTGGTAGGCCTCCCCCAAGGACGGCTCTGATGTTGTACCATAATCCCATGAACTTGAGGCCTAAGACTAAACAACTAGCTGATTTGCTTCCTCTAGCAGTTGTTTGTAAACAACATTTCTGGTCATGTTTTTCTCTTTACATTCGAAAGAAGTCGGGTTGACATAAACCTTAAGGACGGCAGCTACACGCGATAATGCGACATACAATTGGCCATGACAGAACACATGCTCTTTTAAGTACACGCCCGCTAATGACATAGTTTGACCTTGGGATTTATTAATGGTCATAGCGAAGCACAAACAAATTGGGAACTTGATTCGTTTATAATGGACAGGAAAGTATTCATCATTTCCGGGGTGTAAGAGTATCCTATGTATGAGGACTTTTTTCCCAGCTGTATCACCAACTGCTATTTCAGCTTCTATAACATTCTTAGACAACCGCCTACATATCAATCGTGTACCGTTGCATAGGCCTTCGGATGGATCTATGTTTTTGAGTAGTTTAATGGGTGCATTAGGTTTAAGGATTAGCCTATGTTGAGGTAGACCATTTGGTGATAAGTTGTTTAATATATCTTCATAATTCCCCTGGTCATTTGGATTCTCAGTCTTGTCAAAGCCTAGGTATTTTAGATCCGGGAAATGATTTAATGAGAATGTCATTAATTTCGTTAACAAACTGGTTTTTTTGTGGTGAGGAAACTGTTTATTTGTGTTAGAACTTGTTTCCTAATTTGTATTCCTGGAAGGTTGCAATGTCTGACAATATCTTCCGACATGCTATTCTCAAACTTGGTCCATAGTTTTCTAGGATCGTTTGGGCAGCAGTATACGAGTAGTGTTGAAAATAAGCGTCTCAGTTCGTAAGGCATGTGGTAAAGCGAAGCTTCAGTCATACATGTTTCCTGGTTATCGTTTTGCAACAACCCACGTTGTAAAGCTGCCTCGTTGTAAGTGGGGTAATGTATGCCGTCAACGGTTTTTAGATACATGAATGACTTTGGATAGCGAACCTTGTATATAAGTAAGCGAATATAATAACGTTCTGCTTCTCTTGGTTGGACAGTGACAACCCTGCCAACTGAATTTCCTCTATTCCTTAGCTTCCATAATTTTTTGTCAAGGAGCCACACAAAGTGGTCCGGGAATTCAGTGTAAGTACACTGCAAAGCTTGTGTATTTTTATCATGGCTATTCATGTAAAAGTACCCTGTTAGCATTGTTTTTCTATTGGCTGGATTTTGTGCCACATTTGCTAACCGGTGTTTTCTTTTTCTTTTTTTTCTGAAAACAATTGGTTGGTTGATCTCTAAATGGACTTGAAAATTAATAACAGCCGGTTTCATCTCTTAAATGGTGAATTTATTGAAGAGTTTGAGGGAAATGAATAAAAAGAGAAAACTTTTCTATATTGTATTAGATGAAATGAGGAGTATAAATAGGTTACAAGGAAGTTCTGGGGATTGGGATATAACAGCTAGAAACTGACGCATCATTAAATGCTGTGTCTTAACCAAGACAGCCGCCTAATATTAAAGTAAACTACAATAGGCAGACTAATTAATGTAACAACTCACCTATAACTTATTTAAGGAATAATATATCCATTAAATAAGTTAAGTAATACTAAAAGATTAATAAAATGATTAATAATATTTCTACACCCCCCTCAAGCTAGATTGTAGATGTTGATACAACCTAGCTTGGCACACATGCGATGGAAGGACTGAGAAGGTACAACTTTAGTAAGTATGTATGCATTCTGATTTGGGGAAGACACATGTTGGAGAGATATGACCTTCTCCTCGATTTTTTCTTTGATGAAGTGTCTATCAATATCCACATGCTTAGTTTTTTCATGATGGATAGGATTCTCTGCCATACAAAGTGCTGAGCTGTTGTCACAGTAGAGAGTGATAGGTTTTTTAAGTTGTATTCATAGTTCAGTAAGGACTCTTTTTAGCCACAAGCCTTCACAGGCACCAATGACCAAGGCTTTGAGTTCTGCTTCTGCACTAATTCTAGAGACAGTAGGTTGTTTCTTGCTTCTCCAGGTAACAAGGTTGCCCCAAATGTATGTGCAATAGCCAGTGGTGGATCTTTTGTCAGTGTGGCAGCCTGCCCAATCTGCATCAGTGTACACATCCACTGTTCTGATGTTGGATTTTCTGAAGTGTAGTCCTTGACCAGGGGTCATCTTTAGGTACCTCAAGATCCTGTAGACAGTTTCCCAATGCTCCTTAGTTGGCTGGTGCATAAACTGGTTGACAAGACTGACAACATAAGATATGTCAGGCCTGGTGTGGGAAAAGTAGAAGAGTTTTCCAACTAGTCTTTGATATCTTTCTTTGTCAACTGCTTATGTGCCATGTATGAGCCTCAAACTGGGGTCAACTGGGGAAATAGCAGGCTTGCACCCTAACATCCATGTTTCCTTGAGAAGTTCAAGAATGTATTTCCTTTGGGAAGCAGAGATGCCTTCACTTGTTCTAGAAATCTGTATGCCCAGGAAGTACTTCAAGTTGCCTAGATCTTTTACTTCAAAAACTTTAGCCAGTAAGTCTTTGAGCATCTGAATTTCCATACCATCTTCACCTGTCAAAATGATATCATCCACATACACAATAAGGATGGATCATTTGCCAATGGTAACTTTAACAAACATAGTATGATCAGAGTTGCATTGGGTATAACCAGCATTTTTGACAATGGTAGTGAGCCTACCAAAGCAAGCCCTAAGAGACTGTTTTAAGCCATAAAGGGATTTCCTTAATTTATAGACTTTGCCTTTGTTCTGGGAATTCTCAAATCCATGTGGGATAGTCATAAACACCTCCTCTTCGATGTCACCATTGAGGAAAGCATTCTTGATATCTAACTGAAATAAAGGCCAATCAAGAAGTACAACAAAGGATAAAAGGATTCTCACAAAATTCAATTTAGCTACAGGGGCAAAAGTCTCCTTGTAATCTAAGCCATAAGTCTGTGTAAAACCTCTAGCAACAAGTCTGGCTTTGTACTTATTTAAGCTTCCATCAGCATTGTATTTGATGTTAAACAACCATTTACAGCTAACAGGTTTCTTACCAGGTGGATGGGTGGTTATGTCCCAAGTATGATTATTTATTAGGGCAGGCATTTCAGTCTGTATGGCACCCTTCCAGTTAGGGTCATTAAGAGCTTCATGAACATTCTTAGGGATAAAAGTTGAGTCCAAATGTTTGGTAAACAGACAAAATGGGAGAAAGTTTAGCATAAGATAAAAAATTGTAAATAGGGTGTTGAGTGCATTGTGTTTTACCTTTTCTGAGAGCAATAGGTCTATCATCAACCTTAGGAGGAGAGAGAATACCTGATTCTTGAGGTATGCTAGTGGTAGAATCATCAATACTAGGAGGAAGGGCACTTGTACCTGGAGGAGCAGTATGAATGGCTTTAAACTTCTTCCTTTGATATACCTTTTGAACTGGAAGTTTATCAATTTGCTGTGGTTGTGAAGATTGCTCTTCAGATGCTTCATGATCATCCCGCACAGAGGTTAGTGTAGGGGGAATAACAGTGACATGAATATCAAATATGTCCCATTCTTCAGCACTTTCAGAGAATGTGTTTTTTGTTCATTGTAAAACGGTGTATCTTCAAAGAACCTGTCATCCATAGTGTTATAGAACCTTTTAGTGCTAGGAGAGTAACTCTTATACCCTTTTTGATTAGCAGAGTATCCCATAAATATGCATTTTTTAGCTTTAGGGTCAAGTTTACTTCTATGGTGAGCATGGATATACACAAAAGCAGTACAACCAAACATTTTCAAAGGAATATCAGTGGTGAACAAGAATGGACTGCCATAAGAGTTTGCATAGGGGTTTTGAAGTCTAAGACCCTGCTAGGAAGCCTATTTATCAAGTAAGTGGCCGTTAAAATGGCCTCACCCTATAGATATTTAGGTACATTCATGGAAAACATTAAGGACCTAGGCAATGCCATTTTCCTGAGGGGTTTCAACACAACTACTGATATGGACTATGCCTTTATCCTTTAAGAATGTACATAAATTAGACTCAATGTATTCCTTAGCATTATCAGTTTTTAAAATCTTAATTTTAGTATCAAATTGAGTAGCAATCATATTATAGAAATTTCGGAAGACAGAACCAACTTCAGACTTATCTTTCATTAAAAACAGCCAAGTGACCCTAGAGTGATCATCAATGAAGGTCACACCATCTACTGCCAGTCACAGTTTTCACCCTAGAAGGAACCCATACATCACTATGGATAAGAGAGAAATGATGAAATTCCATATAGGGAAGCTTAGCATACACAGATTTAGTAATTTTGGCAAACTGACAAATTTCACATTGCAGGGAAGAAACATTACAGCCTTTAAGTTTTTCTGGAAATAATGTTTTCAAATAAGCAAAACTAGGGTGGCCTAATCTATAATGCCACACCATTACATCTTTTAAATTAAGACCGCTAACACTTGAAGCAAATTGTAACTTGATCTTTCCAGAATCTACATACTCATTCAGAATAAAGAGCCCTTAACATGCGTTAGCTTTTCCAGTTATCTTCTTATCAGGATCGGAATGTTAAAAATGCCGTAAGTCCGACAGTGGAACATTCTACAATTCAAGTCAACTAATACATGATTTTTACAAGAAATAGTTCATTCTTAATTACAATTCAAGTCAACTTGTTGTTTCCAGATCAAAACGACGTGGGTTAAAGGGAAACTTAATATGATTCCGGCACAAGGAAAGTTATGGTACACATGTTGCGAATTCTGCAACAAAACCTATACGTCTGGCGATGACTGAAATGTGTACTGCATGGCATGTAAGGAGTGGGCTCCAATTCAGTTAAGGTATTATTCCCTCCTCCCCAGTTTCTACATATCCTCTTATATAAAAAAACATTCTGAATCATGTTCTCTAAGTGTTTACAATAAACTGTCTTATTAATGGAGGACCCACATTGGAGTGCAATTGGGAGATGAGACAGGAACCATGGATATAACATTATTCACACCGGATGTCGAGAGGCTTATCCCTTTTATGGCTGCAGAAATAAAAGCAGCTGACGAGAATGTACAGTTATTTATATTCAAATTCTTGCTATGCGTCCCTTATAAATATGAACACCTAATCATTTATATATTACTCCTTTGGAAAACAGCAACACCCGTTCCACGATGAAATTGAAGAGATCTTAGGCAACAAAGAGGTGTATTTCTTCGTGAAGTATTTCGACAGAGAGGTGAAAGGAAATATGGTCCGTCGCTATCCGGCTTTGAGGGTATACACAGAGAATGAAATGGCGCAGGCTGCAACACCTATTCAGCCACTCCTTTTTTCCGATGATTTTTTATCCGTCTTTTGTCTTCAAAAACAACACAAGATATGTCTCCTGATCGTTAAAAATTCGCCCAGAACAGAAATAATGCAACTTGATAACGTCATATTGGACTCACACTCGGAAGAAATCCTATTTGCTACGAGTCATGTTGCTTCTTAAGTGTTGATTTTCTTCTTGCAATGGTGTTGCCAATGACAATGCTGTTGATTTGATCTTTCTTACAGACATTTTTTTTATGATAACGTCGTATTCGATTTTCAAATCAGAACGCCCGCCTCGGACACCGAGTCCTTTTCTGGAAAAGGAACGTTTGGCACGTATAAAATAAAATAAATTCACTTTATATGTAAGCCTCTACTATGTCGTATCAAAATAAAGCAAACGGAAGCAAAAGACTCGGGTATAAAATTTCTCAAAACATTCAAGAATAGATATAATAAACTAAAGGTGGAAATGTAACCTTTATTACATTCAAGAGAAGGTACGAAATCCCAAAAGAAAAGTAAAAGTACTACAAGTCTCGAAAGACCAAAAGCCAACCTCAAAAGAACCAAAAGAATTTATAGTCAAACAAATAAATAATAAAAAAAATAAAAATGTAAATCTCCAATGAGGCGTCGTCAAACGTCGTCATCGAAATCCTCCTTGAAAACTTGATCAACTTCTTCATCTTCTCACCCCCAAACACACATAAAACATATATTTGAGGTAAGTACAACGTACTTAATAAATGAGAGAAGCTATGATAACAATTAAGATTTATAAACAAAAGATACTTAAGAGTTTAGTTATATTTATGTGACCGACTCAATCTGGGGTTCATTTCATGTCCATCAACATGTTATGACTAAACGTTTCTAACTTAACTTATCTATGTTACATCTGCACTCAAGGGCACTGCGCATATCCGACTGGGGATTTTCTTGGCAACATATTGGTGGATCACACCAATATCCACGGAAGCCTATTCTGGTAGACTCCGATAGTGCGCACGTTTCAGTGAAGTCCCTCCGTACCTAGGGTCTTGTGAACCTACGAAGTTATCCACCTTCAGGAAAGCACACACATCACGATATTGTCTGGTGCCTATCCAAGAGTGACATGATGTTTAATCTTTTACTAGTCAAGTACGTGGTTATTAAATTGTTAACTAGCCACCTAAGTGTTTTCAAATAATCTTCCTCACACATACTACTCTCCTCCTAGACCACTAGACACGGATAAGGCCTAGCAATTACACAGACATCGATGAATACTAACTCATCAAAGCACAAGCCCCTCATGCTCTTCCGACGGATCCGAACTTCAACTCCCTTTAAGAGTACATTCGGTGCCGAAACTAAACGAATCAAAAGCTCAGTCCAGTCTTGTTCATGTTTATACAATGTTATTAGATCATAAATCAAGGTTTAAAACTCAACACATAGCTTAAACATAATTTTACCTAAAATCGGGTCCAATGCGTGCGCATTGGTTGGAATGCGTCGCGCATTCACCGACCGAAGACTTCTTTGGAAGTATCATCCCAAACCAATCGCGTGCGCATTGCCTTTATGCGTCGCGCATTGCACGAGCAATGAGCATCCTGAACAACCTGAAGCAACAACGCGTACGCATTCTGAAGAATGCGTGCACATTGCACCTGAAAGCAAAAGACTTCTACAACATGAACCATGAATGCATGCGCATTCGACCTGCTGAAACCAAAACCAGCACATCCTGTAACAGGGATGCGTGCTCATTCCATTGAATGCGTGCGCATCCTGCCTGAACCCTAAACTCAATTTTCAGCCACTTAACGATTTCTAATCCATTTTCAACACAATTAACAGCGTATTAAACTCAGTAAAACACA
Organism: Gentiana macrophylla; assembly: GCA_026214975.1. NCBI lineage: Eukaryota > Viridiplantae > Streptophyta > Magnoliopsida > Gentianales > Gentianaceae > Gentiana > Gentiana macrophylla. The sequence continues at coordinate 92,335,666 of CM047808.1, read as the reverse complement.
TTAAATCATATCTTTACCAAACCATAGCGTCTATGATCCTTAATCAACGAAAGGACACGATTTAATAGCATCTAAATGTATTAGAACATTGATCTAAACCCCTTAAACCATATTCAAAATCACAGGAAGAGTCTCTTACGTGTTTGGAAGCAAATCCAATTTCCAAGATCTCGAAAATCTGCAGCACTTCCAACAGTCTTGTATCCAAACGATGTCCTCTTCACGACGATTCCAAAACTCTAGTCTGATATGAAAACGGTTTAGCTTCACTTTAGAATTTCTGAAAACTCTCCTAACATTTTCTCTTCTCCTCAATGGCGCAGAGGATGAACGTATAAACTGATTCTGAATAGTTTTAGGTTATGGGAATAATCTGATTATATTTTCCTTATATATAATTTCCCAATTATCCCTTTTTCCTTAATTACCCTTAATTACCATAAAATTCGGAATTTTCCTTAATTAAACATAGGGGTGAACAAAATAACCGGAAACCAAACCAACCGGTTGAACCAAATCGGTCCAAACCGGAAAAGCGTAAACCATGGTTTTTTGGTTGGTTTTTTTATTGTAAAAAGCCAAACTGTAAAAAAACAAATTGGTTTTGGTTTTTTAAAATAAGAACCGGACCAAACGGATATGTGTGTGTATGTATGTATATGTATATATATATATATATATATATATATATATATATATATATGTATGTATGTATGTATGAGTGTGTGTGTGTTTTTAATATTTGCATGTGCGTTTAAACATATATATATATATATATATATATATATATATATATATATATATATATATATATATATATATATATATGTGTATGTATGTGTGTGTGTGTATATCACTATTGATTATGGGGCCCTTTAATCAAAGTCGGTTCTCACAATGCACCCACCAAAAAGTCGGATCTCACTCAGAGCCATGATGATAGAGTGGTGCACAAGTAGATTATGTGTGGTGCAAATAAAATCCCCTTAATTATCACTACGCTTTAACTAAGTAATATCTCAGATGATTTTTTTTTAATACTTCCATCAACTACCTCACATACATAGGTTTTGGCCCCAGCTAAATAGGATCTATGACAAGATGAAACAAAATAGTTTAAATGACCTTGTATGATAAGCCTAATTAGAATGTATGACAATATCATGTTGTGTGTATGTATATACACCGTACACACACACATATATACACACACACACACACACACACACACACACACACATATATATATATATATATATATATATATATATATATATATGTGTGTGTGTGTGTGTGTGTACATATATATATGAAAGAATAGGTAAGACAAAGAAAACTGGAAAAACTGAACTAAGCCGATCCAAATCGAACCGAATACAATGGTTTTACGTAGTTATGGTTCGGTTATGGTTTGTGAATTTGAAAACCGTAAAAAATGGTTTGGTTTAAAAGTGGTAAAAAAAACCCGGAAAACCGGACCATGTGCACCCAATTAAACAAATATACAATTTTGAAAATTATATATATATATATATATATATATATATATATATATATATATATATATATATATATATTACATACTTAACTCCAATAAAAGAAAAGAAATAATAATATTTCGTTTTCGCAAAATGACACGTCTGCCCTTTTCCGAAAATCAGAATATTACATTCCTCCCCCTTTATGCAGAGTTTCGTCCTCGAAACTAGAACATATCTGGTAAATCTACAAACTCTTGGAATTCACTGATCATGTCATCCTCCACTTCCCAAGTGGCTTCATCCGGTGAATGATTGCTCCATTGCACCAGAACCAAAGGGATCAACCGTCTCTTGATCATCCAAAACCTTGATCAGTTTCTCATCATAAGCAAGGTTGTCTTGAAGAACTTCCGGATCAACCGTAGTTTCAACCTCATTCTTCGTCAAACACTTCTTTAACGTCCACACGTGAAATACACTATGGACTCATGACATCAATTCCGGTAACTTAAGCTTGTAAGCCAACTGTCCAACTCTCTCCAGAATTTCAAATGGTCCAACATACCTTGGAATTAGCTTTCATTTTTGTCCAAAATGTTTCACTCCCTTCATCGGTGAGGCTCGCAGGTAAACTCTCTTTCACCGACTTCGAATTCAAGAGGTCTTCTTCTGATATCTACCCAACTTTTCTCTCTATTTGTGCTGCCTTCAGATTCTTCTTAACCAACTGAACTCTTTCCTTAGCTTGTTCAACCAACTCTGGCCCGGTGACTTGTCTCTCCCCGACTTCATCCCAAAACAACGGCGTTCTACATTTTCTCTGTAGGATGTAATATCACTGGATGGATCAAGATCCACCCGATTACGCAGCGGAATAAATATCAGATCTAGATCTAAACGAACAAAATACATAAATAATAAATCTAAACTACGAGGGGGTTTAGATACCAACCTTTTTATGGTGCAAAACGTCAAGAACAAGGTCAATCCAAACCGAGCTAGTTGAGAGCCTAGTTGAGAAGCCAAAGTCTTCCAACGTGTGTCTCCAAGCACCACCAGGTGGATGGTGTTTCAAGCCGCCGGACCTCATCGATATGCTGCCTTAGAAAACCCGAAGTTTTCTAAACTCGAACCCAAAGAAAAATGGCCGAAAATTCAAAGCTATTTTTCACCCAATATTTCGTGTGTTGCATTGTGATTTTAGGCTTAGGAGTACTCTCTTTATATAGGAGAGAAATCCTAGTCTCCAAGGCATTATTTAATTAATACAAAGTCAATTAAAATAATCATTTTCCTTAAAAAGATAAATCTAGAATATTCCTAAATTAATAAGGATATATAAAAGATTTTCTTTTCCTTAAATAATTTAACCAATAAATAATTTAATCACATGTCTTATTATTTATCAAAAAAAAAATAATTTCCCAACAAATAATTAAACCAAATATGCGGCCAAACCCTAGGTCAAAAGGGCTTCACGCATTTTTCATCATTTTGGGTCGAGTCCACGAAAAATATCTTTTCCGTGTATTTAATTATCTAGTCCAACCAAACAATTAATCAACATATCAATTAAATAGTCCAATCCAACTATTTAATTATAATTGAGGTGAAACGACGAGAAAACATATGCTATGTTCGGACCCACGTCGGGGACCATGGACCCATATTCAATAGCTACAATAAATTAAACAAAATTATCCGCCAGACCGAACAATTATATTCAATCTATTAATTCCAGGATTACACCACCATAAACCCGAAACTGAACTCTGCCGAATATAGATATAAACTTACACTCAACTATGAGTCATAAGGTGTCCACTGATATAATCATTACATACGGATAAATCCTCCATAGACTGTTCACTTCAATTCGGGATATTCCGTAAACCCTTTTCGAAACATATTATCCTTATTCACCATTAACCCCGTAGTGATCAATTTGTTCATAACTAATATAATATGAACTGGGCCCATCGATCAGTTTCTAGGGTTAACAAATAAGGGAACTGTCTGTCTACTTCCCAAGGGAAGGAATGGATTCCAGATCTGTGATAGCACAGACTACTCACTCATCCTAGAATAGAGCCAACGAGAAGTGTTAGATCACATACTACGAAGTGATCCTTACTAACACATCAAACCCTACCCTAGCCTAAGTAGTCTTCTGTGATCACCTCAGGATTAAGATTAATCCATATATGATCATCTTGTGATTCGATAAGACTTCTCGATCACGGAATTATATCGAGAACTCAAATCAAATCGGTCCAGCCCTATATGATTATCATCATATATAAATGCCCCACTAGGTATCCTATTACCGATAGTCCGGATAAGACTGTCACACCTAAAGTGTTTTGGGCGCATTATTAGCAAATTAATCTTGAGACCCGTACTCAGATTAATAAACTCTACGGACTAAGTTAATTTTAAGTACATCTCACTAACTCAATCCTCTTGTGTATAGCCATACACTGAGTTATGTGATTACATAAATGAGGTACTTTGGGTTTTCAGTAGTGTCTTAATTATAAGCATACATGCATATAATAAGATGAATTATTAATTCTGTCATAAAAACAATTAGATAATTGTCTTTCGGGCACTACACCTAACATTCTCCCATACAAAGCTTCAAACGGTGGCAGGCCTATGCTTGCGTGGTAACTATTGTTATAGGCAAACTCCGCTACAGGTAGGTAATCTTTCCATGATCTGCCTACTTCCAAAACACAAGCTCTTAACATATCTTCAAGTGTTTGGATGGTCCTTTCTGACTGTCCGTTTGTTTAAGGATGAAAGGCCGTGCTCAAATCCAACTTGGTTCCAAAGGCCGATTGCAAAATCTTCCAAAACCGACTGACGAACCTTGGATCATGATCTGAAACTATTGAAATAGGTACTCCATGAAACTTCACTATATTATCCAAGTATAGTGTTGTCATCTTCTTCAATGACATATCGACTTTAGTTGGTTAGAAATGATCTGATTTGGTCAATCTATCCACAATCACCCAAATCGCATCATGTCCACCTCTGGTCTTAGGTAAACCGGTGATAAAATCCATCGTGATCTTATCCCATTTCCATTCGGGGATATCCAAAGGCTTAAGCATTCTTCCCGGTCTTCTATGCTTTGCTTTAACCTTCTGACAGGTATCACATTCCGCTACAAACTTAGCTTTTTCCACTTTCAAGGAGGGCCACCAAAACTTTTCCTTCAAGTCTCTGTACATTTTAGTAGCTCCTGGATGAACTGCAAAAGCAATCCTATGTGCCTCTTCCATAACTCTTTGCCTTAGATCACCGATATTAGGCACACATAAACGATCTTGGTACCAAAGATTCTCATTCTTGTCCAAGACATAACCTACTGTAGGCTTTTTTCTTGGAACTCGCTTCAAATCAACCAACATTGGATCTTAATCTTGCTTTTCCCTAATATCATCCATCAACTCTGATCTTGCTAACAATGGTGCCATAAACTGTCGATCCTCAATCTGATCAAAACCTCAGATTCTAAGCCCATCTAACCTTTCTACAACATCTTCAACGCTCGAAACTGCAAACAGTGGTTTTCTGCTCAAGGCATCTGCTACTACATTCGCTTTACCCGGATGGTACTGAATATCCAAGTCGTAATCCTTTACAAACTCTGACCATCTTCTTTGTCTCATATTCAAATTCTCTTGAGTGAAGAAATACTTTAGGCTTTTGTGGTCTGTGAAGATCCTAGCCTTAACTCCTTACAAGAAGTGCCTCCAAGTCTTTAAGGAAAACACTACTACTGCTAACTCTAAGTCATGTGTCGGGTAGTTCTTCTCATGCACCTTCAACTGTCTTGATGCAAAAGCAATCACTTTCCCTCCTTGCATCAACACACAACCTAAGCCATATCCTGATGCATCCGTGTAGACGTTGTAGTTATCAAAGATCTCCGGAACTGCCAACACTGGGGCTGTAGTCATCTTATCCTTCAAGTTATGAAAAGCTGATTCACACTCGCTAGTCCATTAGAACTTCACATTCTTCTGTGTAAGCTTAGTGAGCGGTGTAGCTATTCTCAAAAAGTCTTGCACGAACTTCATATAGTTACCAGCCAACCCGAGAAAACTTCTCACCTCTGAAACTGTAGTCGGTCTAGGTCACTTATCCACTGCTTCAATCTTTGCCGAATCAACTTGAATGCCATCTCTAGAAATGACATGACCTAAGAAACTGACTTGATCCAACCAAAAGTCACACTTTGAGAACTTAGCATACAACTAGTTCTTCTTCAAAGTATCCAACACTATCCTTAAGTGTTCTTCGTGCTCTTTCTCATCCTTTGAGTAAACTAGGATGTCGTCTATGACTACTATCACAAACTTATCCAGGTAAGGCATAAAAACTCGCTGCATTAAATCCATAAATGCAGATGGAGTATTAGTGAGTCCAAAGGGCATAACTAGGAACTCATAATGTCCATATCTCGTACTAAAGGCCGTCTTCGGTATATGTGCTACCTTGATCTTCAACTGGTGATAACCGGATCTAAGTTCAATCCTAGAGAACACTCTCTTGCCTTGTAACTGATTAAACAAATCATCAATCCTTGGTAAAGGATACTTATTCTTGTTGGTGAGATTTTTCAATGCTCTGTAGTCGATACACATCCTCATACTACCATCTTTCTTCTTAATATACAGAGCAGGGGCTCCCCAAGGCGAAGTACTAGGCTGAATTAGGTTTCTCTCCAGCATATCCTTAAGTTGAGCTTTCAACTCCTTCAATTTAGCTGGTGCCATTCTATAGGGAGCCTTAGCAACTGGTGCCGCTCCGGGTACCAACTTGATCTCAAACTCTATCTCCCTATCCGGCATGTTTCCTGGTAACTCTTCCGGAAACACTTCAGGGAACTCCTTTACTATAGGGGTCTCTTCTAACTTAGGTTTCACTTGTTTCACATCCACTGCGTATAACAAGTAGCCTTCACAACCTTTCTAACAAGCCCTTATAGCCTTAACCGTTGAAATTATAGGGTGTCGCTTCTTACTCGGCTTGTAAACATTACCTTGATAGGTCTTATATGATTTTCCGGGTACTTTAAAGGTCACTTTCTTTTCCCTACAATCCAAGTGAACATAATTCATTTTTCTCGGCTCTGTTTGTAAATTTCCCTACAATCTATTCCAAGGATTACATCGAAATCCGAAAATTCCAAAACCGTGAAGTCACTTTTGCATCGATAAGATCCAACTCGAACTTCCACTTGAGGTATCGTCCTAGTTACCTTTCCTAATGGCGTGGTTATCTCCAAGGTGTTTCTTAAGGGTTCCGATGGTTGGTTCAACTTTTTAGCTATCTTAGGTGACACAAACGTGTCAGGCGCTCCCGAATCAAACAGAGCTGTGACTGCTAGGTTATCTAACATTATTGTACCTAAGATGCATATTCATTCATTTAAATAAATTTACAACATGAATAAACGTGCTATAAAAATACTTTAATAAATTAAAACAACGATACGACACCTGAGATAACATCATCATCTGGTTCAGCATACCCAGCATCAACAACAAAAACTTGAACTGGTTGACGCGAATCTCCCTTTCCGTTTCCCTGGCTCAATCTCCCCTTGTTTCCTCTAGTTGGACATGCTCTTGAAAAGTGCCCTGGCTCTCCACAAAGGTAGCAACCGCTCATGTGTTGCCGGCACTCACCTGAATGGTTCCTGTTGCACTTAGGGTAAAACGGTGAGTTGTTTGAGGTTTTAGCTACCGTAGGAGCTGTCGTCTTCTTAGCATTCTGTTGCGGGGTTCCTCGACCGTGGCCCTGACTAGCCCCAAAATTTCTCTTGACGCCGATAACAACGGTGGCCTTCTTCCTGAACGTCTCGACTTCCAAAGCTTTATTCATAAGTTCAGCCATATTCTTTTCCGTGAAACCTAGCATACCTGACTATATCTCATGCGATAACCCTTCTTTGTATAGCGCTATCTTCCTCTCTTCAACCTTCATAAGCTCAGGATAAAACCTTCCCAACTTATTAAACTTGTTGGTATACTGAGATACCGTCAATTGAGTACCCTGCTTAAGTTTTAAAAACTGACTTGCCTATTCTACTTGCACTGTCGCCGGGAAGTACTCATTGTAAAACATAACCTTAAAACATTCCCAATCTGTTACTTTACCATTACTGCTTTATATAGCATCAATCCATGCCTAGGAGAAAACTGACTAGGAGAAAACTGACTGCCAACTGCGCCATCTCAGACTCGGGAACATGTATATTCCTACAAGCCTTTCTTCTGCCCTTGAATGCTCCACATTCCCAAAGAAGTCTTGAACCCGGTTCCTTTTCAGCCTCGTATACCAATCCACTAGGGGTGCTTGCTCTAAAACTGGTCTAACTGGTGGTGCTGGTTAGTATCCAAAAGGGTCATGTTGTTGAAACTGTTGTTGTTGTTGAGGGTAAGGTGGCGGTTGAGGTCGTAGAGGTGGGTTCACTTGAGGTTCCGTCTGATAAGGATAATATCCCTGGTGATGTTGTTGGTGAAAACCATAGGGTGGATATCCTATGCCTTGCTGATGGTCAAAGCGCGGTGAAGGGGGTATGGTAGGTCGAGGAGTGTGACCTACAGGAGATGGATAAAAGGTCTGATACTGTTGGTGATGGAACACTGGTGGTGAGGGTGGCTCACTGGTGGCGGGTAAACACTGGTTGGTGGAGGGTAGACATTGGTTGCTAAAGGAACGTAAACCGGTGGAATATCTCCTACTACCGTGACACGGATGGGGGCTTCCCCAGGTTCACCATAGATGAATTTATACCTTGGTTGGGGCCGTGGGGTAGAATTCTGATGTGGTCGTGGGGACAGGCTCCGCTGAGATTGTGGTGTGGGGGTCGCCATATGAGGGGGATGGAGTGGCTCGGGTGAGGTGAAGGATTCTGCCTCACAAAGCCGCCTCTCCCGAATCGTGTCGGACCTCTCGCCGCACTTCCTGCTTCACGCACCGCTCGGTTCTAGTGAACACCATCCTGATGATCAAAGAAAACCAAGACGTTACTAAGAGTTCTAAAGAATACTTATCTTAAAATAAAGGAAGCCTAAAAGACGCTTCTCTCTAATACCAACTGTAATGCCCTGTTCCCGAACACCGAGTCCTTATCCGGAAAAGGAACGTTCGGCACGTATAAAATAAAATAAATTCACTTTATACGTAAGCCTCTACTACGTCGTATCAAAATAAAGCAAATGGAAGCAAAAGACTCGGGTATAAAATTTCTCAAAACATCTAAGAATAGATATAATAACCTAAAGGTGGAAATGTAACCTTTATTACATTCAAGAGAAGGTACGAAATCCCAAAAGAAAAGTAAAAGTACTACAAGTCTCGAAAGACCAAAATCCAGCCTCAAAAGAACCAAAAGAATGTATAGTCAAATAAATACATAATAAAAAACAATAAAAATGTAAATCTCCAATGAGGTGTCGTCATCAAAATCCTCCTCGAAAACTTGATCAATCTGTTCATCTTCTCACCCCCAAACACACAGAAAACATGCATTTGGGATAAGTTCAACATACTTAATAAAAGAGAGAAGCTATGATAACAATTAAGATTTATAAAGAAAAAATACTTAAGAGTTTAGTTATCTTTATGTGACCGACTCAATCTGGGGTTCGTTTCATGTCCATTAACATTTTATGACTAAACGTTTCTAACTTAACTTATCTATGTAACATCCGCACTCAAGGGCACTACGCATATCCGACTGGGGATTTTCTTGGCAACATATTGGTGGATCACACCAATATCCACATAAACCTATTCTGGTAGACTCCGATAGTGCGCACGTTTCAGTGAAGTCTGATGACGGAAAAATTCACTGTTATTTTGATAACAATTTACCCCGTTTCTAATATCATTTTGAGCATTTTTATATCATTTTAAGTCATTAATTCCTTAGTTTCATAAAAATGTATAAGTCGTGACTATTTTATAAAATATCGTGTTTTTATGTGTTTTTACTAGTTTTTATACCGGTTTAGTAACCGGAGTGTCGTGTCGGATTTACGTTTGGTATTTTGGTGGTTTATTGCAGAATTATATGTTGACCAAAATCCCGAGTAACGGCACGCTTTGAGGCCTAAAGAGAGTGTTTTTAGGGATAAAGAGTGTGTGCCACTAACTTAAGTGGTCAAGTGGATCAGTGGTTAGTGGTACCACTAACGATTTATATCTTCGACGAACAAATGGCCCTTCAAAATGGCATTTTATGAAGAAGTGGCCTTAATGAAAGTTGTAGATATTCAAATAATCTTTCCAACGCATTTTGAATCAAGTCAATCGGACTTCTACAACTCAAATGGTGGTCAAGTGGCTAATCAATTCGTATTAGTGGAAAATCCCGAAAACGACACGACATACGAATGGCCCATCAAAAAGACATTTTATGAAGAAATGTTCTTCATGAAAGTTGTAGATCTTCAAATAAATGTTCCAATGCACTTTGAATCACGTTGTTTGGAGGTCTACAACTGAAGTTATGGTCAAGTGGTCAATTAGTGCCACTATAGAGAAATATCTTCGGAGGAACACGAGGTAATCAAGAAGACGTTTTCTGAAGAAGAGTCCTTCATGAAAGTTGTAGAGTTTCTCGAAACCGTAATTTTAGCATTTCGTTTGCAATTTTTGGAGGTCTACAACTCAAGATATGAATTTTATAAGTTTTATTGCAATATATATGAGCTTCTGGAAGGAAAAACGGTTACAGATGTAATCATTTGAGTTCGGATCGATCCGGGTCCCCTTTGATCTTCTTCTATATATAGCAGAGCATTTGCAGCAGCTTGGAGACACCTTATATATATATATACTCTGTGTATATATATATATATATCTAACTCCCTCGTTTCTTTCTTTTAGTTTTAGTAACGGCATTATGCCGGGAATAATTTAGTAGTAGTAGTATCGTTGTAATGCTTCTGGAAATTATCGGAAGTTCGTGTTGCTAAAGTCGTTTGTAATTTCACGCTTTTTGTAAGTCCATATATATATATATATATATATATATATATATATATCTTCATCTTGTATTTTATATCGTTGTTCTGTATCTTTTCTTTCATTTTTGTTGCTTTAATATATCTACATATATATATATATATATATATATATATATATATATATATATATATATATATATATATATATATATATATATATATAAGTATAAGTAATAGTATCTATAAATATATATATATATATATTTACTTTTACTTATTTACTTACTTATTTACTTTTACACATATATATATATATATATATATATATATATATATATATATATATATATATATATATATATTTACTTTTACGCATTTTACTTACGTATTTACTTTTACGCACTTACATATATATATATATATATATATATATATATATATATATATATATATATATATAGTATATTTACTTTTATGCACTTATATATATTATTAGCTATATAACTATATATCTATATATATAAATATATATATGTACTTATAAAAAAATGAATTCGCTTACTTTCCGTCGTTAATATAATTTCCGTTAATCATTCCGTTATTATCGCCAAAATGAATAGCTAAACGTACGTATAGTCGAATTATGTAAAAACGAGTGAAACGCCCTAAGGGGGATTAAACGGGAGTTGTGTAGTGCGTAATTTGATATTTTTAATGATTAATCCACGTCCTAAAACTTAATATAAACGTCTTTGAATTAAACTGATCATTTAGTTCACTGTCACACATATCGAACCTATAAATGCATTTTGCGGTGAGATGTGGGAAAAGGGGTTTTGGGGTTGCGTAGATTCGGTCTAGTTGTTAGGACCGTTTCCAATACAGAGGTTTGTCATCGTTGTTCGAGCGACTCTAAGAGCGTAATCATGTTAGGTTAATCGGTTTTCTAAAGGGAAAATTAATTAACTTCACATAGGGTGTTGAGTGAGAGTTGTTTAGACCTTAACACCAGAATTAGGAGTTGGCACCCGTGGATGTCGTTAAAATTACTGTGGAAAGGTAGGTTGGTTAAAACACGCTTCCTGTCAAGTCTTCCCTTAGGGGTAAAAATAGCTCGTTGGATCATAATTCGGCTATACCTTTTAATAACTAGAACTACAACCGTCTGCTAATTTTTACTTTCGCACTAGTGTAATGTCTCTCCACCGCAATCTTGACCTAAACCAAGTTATACGTCGACTTTGGTACTTAAACGTTGTTCCTCATGGATTCGACCTTGTTATCACTATACTATCATTGACTCGATACTCATCGGTTAAAGTTAGCGCTTAGTATTTTGCTATCAAGAATTTTTGGCGCCGTTGCCGGGAGCTAACGCTTGATATCTTGTAAGTTGACCAAAGCCTGGGCTTAGTCGTTTTATTTTGTTTTTCGTGTTGTTTCTTGTTTGTCGCTGAATGACTCAAGCTCTAAAGAACCTCTCATCGAACCCATCCAAGAAATCGAAGCTTACGCCGCGTCATAGAAGCAATCGGCGCCGAGGAGAAATCCTAGTCGCTAGTCCGAACCCTTTGTTTGAAGAAAGAGAGACATTAGAAAGATCGGTTTCTAATTCCTCTACGAAATGGACGATATCATAACTAGACGAAACGGTAAAGATCCCATTGATGAACATACTCTACAGGGCAAACCTCAACCACTACTGGTGGTAATGCAACAGTACCTTTGCAAACTCCACCGAGGACCCTCGTCATGAATCATTGAGAGAAGAGAACACGGGCTACGTCGGTTGGGATCTGCACGCTTTAATCGAGAGGCCAGGATTGGGCAAGATGCAGAGAGGACAAGATCCTCGGATACGCAGAACTTCGACCGAATTAGACCAAGAGACGGTAAATCGAGCATCGCGGATGCTAGAGAATCAAGGAAATCAACGGGGTTCCAAAACCCGTATAACCCGTATGATCCACCTCGCCAACGGCCGGTTTATCGACAATGGATGGCTCAACAAGCACAGTGGGGGTGAGGGTTTGTCGAGATTACGTCACTACTCCACGAGGAAGTTATAGGGCACAACCCAATTAGGTACCCCAATTAATGCGAATAACATGGATATTAAGCAAAATATTTTGAACATGTTGGGGGAACATGCCTTGTTCCACGGGAAGTCGACTGAGAACCCGAACAGCTTTCTGGATCACTTTCTCCAGATCTGTGGAACAATGAAATATAATGGAGTAAGTGATGAGGCGGTAAAACTAATAGTTTTTCCGTTTGCATTAAGAGGAGCTGCTAAAGATTGGTATGACTCTTTACCAAATGATTCGTTACATACATGGGCTGATGTAACGAGAGTGTTTCTGAAAAAGTATTTTCCTCCGGCGAAGATTCTAGATTTGAAGGAAGGAATCTCTTCGTTTGACGGTCTCGAGGGAGAGACCTTAAAAGAGACTTACGAGAGATTCAGGGGTCTACTGAAGAGATGCCCTCCACACGGTTTTTCTACAGTGGAACAGGTTATTATATTATTCAGGGCCTTAGAGCCAATGGACCAGAATAAGCTGAATGCCGCCAGTGGCGGAGATATCATGAATCTGCCGCCGGAGCAAGCTATGAGACAGATTGAGAATGCGGCAGATGGAGAAGGACAATGGGGGTCGAGCAGTGTTAAGGCCATATTTATATGATTATTAAGGGTTTATTTCATTATTATTTTCCCCACATTTGCATAATTTATATAAGAATTAAGGGTTTAAGTGTAATTATTAAGTGAATGTCATTTTAATATGGCTATTTGCAAAATTGGTTATTTTAAGTGTTTAATTGATTTAATTATGATTATTTGGATTTCACTACATTTTGCAATGTTTATTTATCTTTTAGGAGGCTTAATTTCGAGATGAGAGAGGATCAATCAAAGATATGGGAAAATAAAAGAGATAAGGAAAGAAATCAATCAAGATAAAGATGAAAATATCAAGGAATCCGTTCTGCATCAATCTGAACGAGCGTCCATGCAGCGTCCAGTGTGGACGGGCGTTTGGTAATTCGGACGAGCGTCCAGGGAAGAAAAGTTGAACAGAGAGTTTGGACGGAATCTGGACGAGCGTCTTGATAGCCTCTAAGGCATCTTGAACGGGCGTCCATATAAGTGAACGAGCGTCCGGTGCCGACTTAAACCCTAACCGACTTAGCACTCTATAAATACAGCAGCAGCCCCAACCCTAAGGAGATACTTTTTACACAACATTGAGATCGCACTTTCACACCGAAAAGCTGCGGCCAGAACCCTAATTCCACAGAGATGAACTTCTCCAACTCAACAATCATCTTCAACATGATTGTTGGCTAAAAGCCTTGCAGTGAGTCGACGGAGGAAGCTTATCAAAAACACAACCAACTAGAGGAGTTCGATACTAGATGAGTAGTGAGTTAATTCATAGTTTTTCATTACTTTGGATCTGTTTTGCATTGTTATGTTTTATTGGATTATGAATTTGATGAAACGATCTATTTATATTTGATGCTTGGATTAATATATGAAAATATATTATTTAAGTTCTATTTTGTTCAAAGTAATGCAATTATTCGTGTTGTAAGAGATTAAGCATGTTTAGTTGAGTAAGAGTTTGGAAACAATCTCGTGATTTCGTTTTGATTGCATGTTTAGTTTGTTTGAAAAGATAAACGAAACCCTAGAATTTGGTTGAAGAAATTTAATTGAATTCGTGAATAAATCACTATTAAAAACTATGTCTTTTTAATCACCGTCTAGTTGGATTGTTGGTTGATAGGTGGAACCTAGTCGCCTTGCTGTGTTTTCCTTTATTGTTTATTAATCGAATCGTTTAGATTAAGTTTAGTTTAAGTTCTAGTTTTATAAACCCTAAGTTCCTGCTGTTTTCCTGCAATTCTCTGTTTCAATTCATAATCAGACGCTCGTCCGCAATAGCAGACGCTCGTCCATTAGATTTAGTTTCCAGACGCTGCTCATCATAGTGAACGTTCGTCCGCTTCTTTCTCGCTTTTCTTATTTCCTGCTTGTTTTTATTCCTCGCTTTAGTTTCGATTCTTAGGTTTAGGTTTTAGTTAGTTTCAACCTTAGTTTAGTTAATAATTGTGACATAATCGATATAGGTTTATACTTGAATTCGATAAACGCTCCACTCCTTTAGGACGACCCGTTAACATCCTATACTACGATCCTTATACTTGGGGTGTTTCGTTATAAATTGTAAAACTCGCTTTTACCGAACAAGTTTTTGGCGCCGTTGCGGAGTCGGTAACGGTTGTCGGATTCTGCTTAGACAATTTTCGTGTCAAAAGGGGTCGTCGAGGGCGCGTAGTATTTTGACCATAACTTTCGCTCTCGAGTGTCCGCTTTGGAACGCAGGACCCCAATTCGGAAAGCTCGTTCCGACGCCGACGACGTGGTGAATCTCCGTAGGCCGTTCAGTGCGTTTTCGAGGTCAAAATCCACTGTTTTCCCCTCCTTTTTGGCCCTAGAAGATTTCAACACGTTTTTTTTACCGTCTTAGTGTTTTTCTTGTTTTTAAACTTTTCGTAGGTAGGTTTCTTTTCCAGTTTTGGTTTCTATATATTTTCTAAAATAAAAAAAATTTATTAAAAAAAAATAATAATAATAATACTAAAGCTTTCAACGCAGCGTTCACCCATACCGAACGCCCGCTTGCCCCTATCTGCCTTCTTCGCCGCCAAACTCAAATGAGCGCTCACTTCTCGAATCCTCTCTCGAACTAGCGTCCACGACAAAGTGAACGCCGCCGATCCCCTCGAAAATTCCACTTTTCTTTTCTCGGCTCTTCTATCTTTCTACACTACTAAATCCTCCAATCTTCTAAAACTTCGCTCTCATCAACCCTAAGGTTGATTTCTTCCTTTCCTTTCTTCCGGTTTATGCAAACGAAGAAGTAAGAAGGACTTCTAATCTTCGATCCCGAGCCTCGAACGATCTATTTTTAGATGGAGGCTTTTTCCCGATCTTGACGCCATGGCGGATCAAGATCCACCAATTCCAAATCCCGATCCCCAAGCTCGCTTAAATCTAATTCTCAACAAATGAAAGCTTTGCAAAGAATAAAGAGAATCAACAAGTCGGCATAAATCAACAACTTCAACAATTTAGACAAAACCAAATTTAATCAATTGAACCAGACCCCTACACCCCATATCTAAATCAAGATTTTCTCGAGGGGCATAGACTCTATTCGCCCTCGCGACATGGGAGGAGTGAACTTTGATCTAAAGAACGGAGTAGTTGCTCTAGTTCGAATAGCTCTTTCCATGGTATCGCTTTCAGAAGATCCACACGACTTCTTGTCCACATTCGCACAAATCATGAAGCGTGCCATTATCCTGGTGTTGATTCTCGAGATAGTTAAGTTAAAGCTATTTCCTTTTGCTTTGAAAGGTGAAGCAAGTCGGTGGTTTAAATCGTTGGCACATCATTCTCTCCATACATGGAATGATGTCAAAAGAGCCTTCGCTTTCTAAGTGGGTTTCACCAGCAAGATTATGGAGATGAAACGGGAAATAGCTACGCTTGAGCAATTGGAGGATGAGACTGTTGGCAAAGCTTGGGAGAGATTGAATCTCTTGATGAGGAAATGCCCCAATCACGGATATGACAGTATATGAGTTGTTTGAATCTGCTTTTATGAGGTGTCTCTCAACCTAATAGAGACTATCTTGACTCCACACTCATGGATCCTTCTTAGGGGAGGTGATGAGATCCGCTTACAGAGTGGTCGAGACCATCGCCAAGAACAATATGTGGTCGACTCCCAAGAAGACCAATGTTGTTAAGAAAGAAGGTACTGCAAGCAATCCGATACAAAGTCGTTGGTTGCTCGAGATGGAATTGATAAGTAAGCACCGCCAATCTCCGATGCAAATTCTTCCGATCTTGGAATGCAGTAGAACGGAGATGACGGAAGAAATAAATCTAATGGATAATCAAAACCAACCCTTCCAAAACTTTAACAGAGCCGAACTACTCAGATTTCAACGACAAAACTTAAATCAAGCCAAGTTACCACCGCCCTTCCAATTCGAATTCTTTTAACTCAAACTATCAAAGGACGCTCCTAACTCCCAAAGGCCTCAAGGAGGATGGAACCAAACTCAAAATCATACCACCTCATGTGTCCTCAACACAAATTTGATGAGTCGGTAGACATGGTGAAGACTCATCTCACTAGTGTTAAAGCTATTGAGAGACAAGTTGGTCGATGGCGCACAAACAAGCAAGCGGACCTCACGGTAAACTTCCGAGTTATACCGAGAGAAATCCGAAGTCGATGTGAATGTTTGCACCGCCATTACACCTCAAAGGGGAGTATGGACAAGAAGAGGAGTTGAATGAAGTAACGCTGAGAAGTGGTAAGAAGGTGAATCCGCAAGATGTCGGAAACGAGTAGCCTCTCCCGACGCCATGAGTTCGGGAGGGGAAATCGAAAATCACATGCCGGAGAAAGCAACGATGAGGAGCTTAGTGACAATTCTTCAGAGGATGAAAATAATTCATGATGACGAGGAAAGAAAGGAAAGTCAAGGGGCGGTACTCGACTAAGAAAAAGGAAGAAAAGTTCGTAAGATGGAAGGATAGGGAGGATGAGGCGATAAAGAATCAAGCTACTGTGGAATGATAAAGCCCTTCCTTATCCCCAAAAGGAAAGAGAGAAAGCCCTCACTAATGACAAGCAAAGATCTTTGGAGTGAGGAGGATGCTTAGAGACACTCAAGTTAGTATGCCCTTAGCCGAGGTATTAACCGAAATGGCTAAATGCTCTAAGTATCTAAAAGAATTCCGTGGGAGTAAGAGAAAACTTCGTGGATGGTGAAGAAGTGCTACGCCAAGATTGCGCGATGGTTTCACGTAAAATTCATTTGTTAAGCGAGGTGACCCCGCGCACCTTCAATATCCTGTGAGATCGAAGGCCATTTGTTCAAAATGTCTTATGCGACTCAGGGGCCTCTATTAATGTGATGCCATTAAACGTATGCAAAAGCTCGGGTTAGATAAAAGGATGCGGAACGCCCGATTTCTCTTCGTGATGGTAGATAAATCTAGCCGGATCGAGCCGGTTGTGTAGCTAATGTTCTCCTTCAAGTTGAACATTTAGTCTTCCCTACCGACCGGGTTATTCTAGACTATCCACCTGATAAGGAGATGCCTCTAATTCTAGCCGAACCTTTTAGACACTTCTAACGCTCTCATCGACTTCGCAGCGACAGATTACTCTTAGAGTCGATGACACATCCGTTACCTTCACCCGAGGGACATATCCTGAAAGAGCCGTAATTGATGAAATATCGCTTGTCGAAGCTATCTATGAGGATGAAAAAGATGCCTACTCAAAGAAGCGAGAGGAGTTGACAGAGATAGGTGTTTTTGAAGTCATGGACATTGAAGATCAAGTCGATCATGGACCATCTTCTAATTCATTTCAAGCCGTAGGCATTGACGAAGTCATCTTCACTCGCTCACACCGAGCCTCGTTAGTGAGTTAGAAGCATGGAGTTGCCCAAAGAACAAACGATGATTTGAAAGAATGAGTCGTGAAGACTTCATCCCTGGTGAAGAAGAAGCTCACGGGTAGTTGGGACGAGGTAGAATTTTGGAGAGAAGCTACTCATTGGGAAGTAGATGATTGGGAAGAGTTGGCGTAAGAGCTTAAAGACGAAGAGTTAAGAAAAATGATCGATCACAAGAAAAAGGAAGCAAGTGTTGACCGGAGGATTCCGATGGATGATTTGATCCAAAGACTTTCTCTCGGGGTTGAGCCTCGGGAAGATGAGGTGTTCTCAGTCAACCACTTCAAGCTCATAAAGAGAAAGGTGGCCCGTTAAAGTCTAGTATTGAGCAACCACTCACTGATTTAGAGCTCAAACCGCTTCAAACACCTTAAGTATATCTTTCTTAAGGATGGAGATAAATTGCCTTTGATCATTTCTTCAAACTCGACCTGAGCAAGAAGCACAAATGATAGAAGTGCTTAAAAAGAATATCCCCGCTCGATGGCAAGTGGGTGATATCCGAGGAATCACCTTTATGTATGCATGCATAAAATCCGAACGGAGGAGGAGCTAAAAGGTTAGACAACCTCGTAGAAGGCAATCCGCATATGCAGGAGGTTGTCAAGAAAGAAGTGATAAAGTGGCTTGACATGGGCATCATCTATGCAATCGCCGATAGCGAGTGGGTCAGCCCTACTCAAGTTGTGCCAAAGAAGGGTGGAATCACTGTCGAAAAGAATGAAAAAGGGGAGGAAGTTGCCTTACGACTCGTGATGCTGCTGAGAGTCCAGATTGACTATCGTAGACTTAATGAGGTTACCGCCAAGGACCACTTTCCCTACCCTTCATTGACCAAATTTATTGAACGACCGAGTGGTCATAAGTATTATTGTTTCCTTGATGGCTATTCGCTACTTCCGGATAGCCATTGATCCTAATGACCAAGAGAAGACAACTTTTACGTGTCCATCTGGTACTTTTGCGCTTCAGCAGAATGCCATTCGCTTATGCAACGCACCGCGACTTTCAACGGTGCATGTTGGCCATTTTTGATGGACTTGTGGAGCAAAGGTATGGAGGTCTTCATGGATGACTTCTCGCCCACGGCGATAGCTTTGATGAAATCTTAAAGAATCTAGATATGGTACTCCAACGGTGTGTTGAGAAAAATCTGGTGCTTAACTGGGAAAAATGCCATTTTCTAGTAGACGAAGGAATCGTTTTGGGACATAAGGTGTCCAATGCTGGTATTCAAGTTGATAAGGCTAAGGTCGAGGCCATTGAAAGGATGACGTACCCTAAGACAGTGAAAGAGGTACGAGGTTTTCTAGGTCATGTTGGCTTTACAAAGCGCTTTCATTAAAGATTTTTCTACCATCGCCAAGCCTTTATCAAATCTTTTGAAAGATGATGTAGATTTTTTGTTCGATGCAAAGTGCAAAGACGCTTTCAATTGTCTGAAAGACAAGCTTATCAGTGCCCCTATTTTAGTTGCACCTGACTGGACCAAGCCTTTCGAGTTGATGTGCGATGCCTCTAATTGTTCCAGAGGCGCAGCTTTAGGTCAAAGAGTTGATAAAAGGTTCAGCCCATTTATTATGCGAGCCGCACCTTGAACCCGGCTCAATGCAATTATACCACAACTGAGAAGGAATTCTTAGCTGTTGTTTTTGCCATTGACAAGTTTAGAAGTTATCTTCTAGGGTCTCAAGTTGTTGTTTGGACCGACCATGCAGCCTTACGCTACCTTATGGACAAAGCAGATGCAAAACCAAGGTTACTTCGATGGATTCTGATTTTACAAGAGTTTGACCTTGTGATTAAAGATAAGAAAGGTAGTGAGAATATTGTGGTGATCATTTATCTCGCTAGTAAATGAGGGTGCAGAGAATCACAATGATATAGGCATTGATTTTCCGACCGAGCAATTGATGAAGCTTGAAACGGTTAGGTTGTGGTATGTCGACTCACGCCAACTATTTAGCGAGTGGTCATTTAGAGGATATGACGATATCGTGAGAAGAAAAAGTTCTTTCTCGATCTTAAATATCTCGTATGGGAAGATCCTTATTTGTTCGTAATCCAGAAAGACGGGTTGCTTCGACGGTGTGTTCCCGAGCATGATCGGTGGGATATCCTAGAACAATGCCATAAATGGTCCTACCGGAGGTCACTATGGAACACCAAAGACGGTTGCAAAGATCCTTCAAGCCGGATTCTACCGGCCGACTCTGCTTAAAGATGCGAAGCCTTTTGTAAAGGTTGTGATAGGTGCCGAGAACCGACGGCAGAGTAGTAGGATGGAAATGCCACTTAAGCCCATTCTTGAATGCGAAGTTTTCGACGCTTTGGGGCATAGATTTTATGGGACCCTTTCCATCTTCGTATGGTAATAAATATATCCTCGCCTCAGGTCGACTATGTTTCCAAGTGGGTTGAAGCAATAGCCACCCAAACTAATGATCATAAAGTCGTGAAGAAATTCTTGCAAAAGAATATCTTTACCAGATTCGGGTCGTCCGAGAGCACTCATTAGTGATGAAGGTACCCATTTTTGCAATGCGCCTCTTGATAAAATCCTTGAAAAATATGGTGTCAAACACAAAGTTGGTACACCATATCATCCTCGAAACCAAAGGGCCAAGTCGAGGTAAGCAACCAGAGCTTGAAAAGAATTTTAGAGAAGACCGTGAACAATAATCGATCTAATTGAGTCTTAAGTTGGATGACGATTGTGGGCTTATCGTCTCGCATTTAAAACCCCTATGGGTACGCTCACCCTTCCAAATGGTCTACGGCAAAGCTTGTCATTTACCTGTCGAACTTGAACACAGAGCTTTACGGGCAATTAAATTCTTAAATTTCGATAGCCACTCGTGGGGAGAAACGGTTGTTACAATTGAACGAGCTCGACGAATTCGCACTCGCATGCATTTGAGAATGCTAAGCTTAGCAAGGAAAGAACGAAGATGCTCCATGACGCTAAGATCAAGGACCGAGAATTCAAAGTTGGTGAAATGGCTTTACTTATAATACTAGACTTCACCTGCTTCCGGGTAAACTCAAGTCTAGATGGTCTGGTCCCTTTGAGATTCTCGAGGTTAATCCAAGTGGAGTAATTACTTTGAACGGGTATGGTAATCAAGCTTTTAAAGTGAATAGCCATCGACTTAAGAAATATTTTGGGCAACCAAAGGAGAAGCCTGAGACTCTTTATTTCCAAAGAAGAGATGAGAGTACAGATGTCCTGATTTGTGAAGAGATTCCATCTTATTTCTTTGAGTCAGATGATGACATTCCTACCTCTACCTGTGAGGAACCTTCTCCCGAGACCCCGAAAGCGTGTTAGCACACCTACGCCTATCATCCGCAAGAACAAGAAGAAGAGAGTCAGTGTAGTTTGGAGAGAAAAGTTTAATGATCTTATAGCACACTTGACTTGTTGTTGTGGTGAAAATCATTTCCGCCCCAAAGGCTCCCGATTCGATCATCGAGGTGGCGGTAGTCAAACCAAATTGGCCCGATCCGGGTTGATTCTTGAACTTTGTGTCAAGCTATTGACATTAAAAGAGCGCTCCTAGGAGGCAACCTAGTTTTCTTTGTTCGTTTTCTTTTCTTAGGTTGTTTTATTGTTTTAGAAATAATACTTTAGTTGATTATGTGTTGATGGTTATTCCTCCTACATTCATTGTAAGTGTTTTGTGTTATGTGTTGCTCATATACCCCGTGTACCCCAGATTATATGGTATGTCGAGTGTGGCAGATACTTTTGAGCAGTGTTCAAGCTTTTATGTCCAGTGTTGTCTATTCGAGTTGTCGCGTATATTCATGCTCCGCCTGACCTCTCCGCCAACTTTCATCCGACAACCACTGTTGAAACCAGCTAAGTTTTTTTTATATTTATTTTATTCTGCACATTCTGAGGACATAATGTGATTTAAGTGTGGGGGGGTAAATTGGGTATGTTTTTATGCTATATCCTTTGAAATATGAGTGAATGTTAAATTTCCACTAAATTTAAATTTTTGTGAATATTTTTGTGAATCTCGAGCATATGATTGAAACTAAATGCTTGCTAGTTGTAGTTTTCTAACGATGATAGTATGTGACTTAGTGAGATAATTATAGCATGTCTTTACTTTCATGGAGCTAGTATTCATTCTTCACGTTCACGAGAGCCTTTGATTTTGAAGCAAGATTTTTGAACTATATCCTTTCATTGTTTTAGTGATTTATCTTAGGAAGGTCAGTATAGTAACACCTTAGTTAGCCCGTGTGCTGTGAATATCATAAAGTTTGAATGTGATAAGTGAGATGTAACTTATGTCTTGAAGAAAAGAATGAATAAGCAATCATAATAAATACGTTTGTCGAAAGCTAGTCGATGATTTGAGTGAGGTAGGGTATACCACGTATGTCCTATTCCACTATGATGACCAAAAGCTCACGACAGTTAGAAGAAGCTACCTTATGATTTGAGTAGGTGGGGGATTATCTCGAAATGTCCTATTCTACTATGATGGGTAAGAGCTCATTCTGATATGCGTCAAATTTGAAAATTTTGGAAATGATGAGTAAAAATAAAGTGAAGTCTTTGTTATCATGGATCTTATACCCAGTAGAACCGCATGATATGTTGTAGGATTATCCTACTGAGTGCGTGGGAAGGCTTTGAGTGGAGCTATTACTGCCATATCTAGGATGGTCATTGGATTTTTGAGAGGATACTTTTTGAAAGGCTTGTTAAATTTGAAAAGGGCTTGTCACACATACAATCGAATCTATCTCTGTGATGGTATTGTTTGCTATAGTTGTTGTATCTTTTGTTACGTGAGTTAGAGATCTATGTGGATTACATGAAAGTTGAGCTATAGTTTTGATTGTTTTGTCCGAGGACGACAAAAAGCTAAGTGTGGGGTGTTGTTAAGGCCATATTTATATGATTATTAAGGGTTTATTTCATTATTATTTTCCCCACATTTGCATAATTTATATAAGAATTAAGGGTTTAAGTGTAATTATTAAGTGAATGTCATTTTAATATGGTTATTTGCAAAATTGGTTATTTTAAGTGTTTAATTGATTTAATTATGATTATTTGGATTTCACTACATTTTGCAATGTTTATTTATCTTTTAGAGGCTTAATTTTAGAGATGAGAGAGGATCAATCAAAGATATGGGAAAATAAAAGAGATAAGGAAAGAAATCAATCAAGATAAAGATGGAAATATCAAGGAATCCGTTCTCATCAATCAACGAGCGTCCATGCAAATGCCCAAAGGTGAACGGGCGTTTGGTAATTCGGACGAGCGCCCAGTGGAAGAAAAGTTGAATAGAGAGTTTGGACGGAATCGACGAAGCGCCTTGATAGCGTCTAAGGCATCTTGAACGGGCGCCCATATAAGTGAACGAGCGTCCGGTGCCGACTTAAACCCTAACCGACTTAGCACTCTATAAATACAAAGAAGAGCCCCCAACCCTAAGGAGATACTTTTTACACAACATTGAGATCGCACTTTCACACCAAAAGCTGCCGTAACCCTAATTCCACAGAGATGAACTTCTCAACTCAACAATCATCTTCAACATGATTGTTGGCTAAAAGCCTTGCAAAGAGTCGGCGGAGGAAGCTTATCAACAACACAACCAACTAGAGGAGTTCGATACTAGATGAGTAGTGAGTTAATTCATAGTTTTTCATTACTTTGGATCTGCTTTTGCATTGTTATGTTTTATTGGATTATGAATTTGATGAAACGATCTATTTATATTTGATGCTTGGATTAATATATGAAAATATATTATTTAAGTTCTATTTTGTTCAAAGTAATGCAATTATTCGTGTTGTAAGAGATTAAGCATGTTTAGTTGAGTAAGAGTTTGGAAACAATCTCGTGATTTCGCTTTTGATTGCATGTTTAGTTTGTTTGAAAAGATAAACGAAACCCTAGAATTTGGTTGAAGAAATTTAATTGAATTCGTGAATAAATCACTACTAAAAACTATGTCTTTTTAATCACCGCTCTAGTTGGATTGTTGGTTGATAGGTGGAACCTAGTCGCTTTGTTGTGTTTTCCTTTATTGTTTATTAATCGAATCGCTTAGATTAAGTTTAGTTTAAGTTCTAGTTTTATAAACCCTAAGTTCCTGCTGTTTTCCTGCAATTCTCTGTTTCAATTCATAATCAGACGCTCGTCCGCAATAGCAGACGCTCGTCCATTAGATTTAGTTTCCAGACGCTCGTTCATCAAAGTGAACGTTCATCCGCTCTTCTGCTTTTCTTATTTCTCGCTTGTTTTTATTCCTGCTTTTAGTTTTGATTCTTAGGTTTAGGTTTTAGTTAGTTTCAACCTTAGTTTAGTTAATAATTGTGACATAATCGATATAGGTTTATACTTGAATTCGATAAACGTTCCACTCCCTTAGGACGACCCGTTAACATCCTATACTACGATCCTTATACTTGGGGTGTTTCGGTTATAAATTGTAAAACTCGTTTTTACCGAACAAGCAGAAAGAAGAAGAAAGCCCCTCTGGAAAGTGTGAAGTCGCTAAAAGAAGAGCTTGATAGAGAGACGGCCATGCATGACAAGATGCAAGAAATGGTGCTAAAGATGGACCGAATGGAGTTAGAACGAAAGAAGGCACAACAATGCCAACTTTGTGGAGGTGGACATTACGCCATGGAATGTGCATCATCGAAAAACCCACTTATCCATTAACAGCTTGACGCCTACTCCAAGATACAAAGAGATCGGCAATCGAAATGACCAAAGCGGATGAATGTCTATGCGATGAGGCAAATGGATATGAATCAAGCAAGAGTTTGGCCAACAAATAAGTGGAATCAAAACTTTGATAATCGGCAAAGGGCCACAAATGGATTATGGTATGGGTGATGGTTCACAACAATATGAAGTGAATTATGTTGGACAAGGAAACCAGGGCAATGGAATCGAGAATCGCAGAATCAAGGTTGGAACCAGGGTCGAATCATAATTGGAATCAAACAAGAATCGTAACCAAGGCTTTAGGCAAAACCAAAGCCCGCATAACCGACCTTGGAATCGTAACCCCCGAATCGAGTTCATACGAATCGTAATCAAGGCTGGAATCAAAACAATGTAACCCGCAATCTCGATCATAAGGACAACAATGAGAATCAAAATTGGAACCAAAATCAAGGTGGAATCGAATCGTGGTCAAGAAACAATCGAGAATCGGCAAGTGAGCCACCGTTGAGAAGTACTAATTACGCACCTATCGGCATCCGAATGCTCATCCGCACTGCATAATCAAAGCAATCAAGAAACAAACAATTCTGTGTTCGTTGAAGATGGCCACCGAGATACTCCCGGAGAAATTAGACAGAATGTTTCGAGTTAAATAAGAATGCTATAGAGCAAAAAGTGGTCACACATTCGCCATTCGAACTTGGAGACCCAAGTAGGACAAATAACCGACACTCTAAAGACAAATCTAAGTGGTGGACTCCCGAGTAACACCGAGAGGAACCCAAAGGATGTGAATGTCGTGTTCACAATGAAGTGGTAAAGAGGTCGGGCCGAGTGACAAAAAGAAAGAATTATGGGTCAAGAAGCGGCCGAGAAAGCTGAGAAGAGAAAGCGCTTGACTGTGAAGGAGCTATGTATGGTGAAGTCGAGATCGAAGATTTAGAGACTGGGCAATATCAAGCAGAGAATGGAAGCAATGAGGAAAGAATTGGAAGCCACGAAAAGGCTTTGGTGAGGCAAATAAGAAAGCATTGGAAGGAAGCACCGAAGAAAGACTATGTGGTCTTGGACATCAAAGAAGAAGAAGCCTCACCGCCTAAAGAAAGAGGTAAGAAAACAGAATTCCTCCTCCTCCCCGATTTTGATGTTAATACTTTACCCTATCCTCCTAAGGGAACTAGAAAGGACATCCTCGACCTGTGGTCGTGCAAAATTCTGAATCTTTTAAGGAAGGTAGAGGTGAATATTCCCCTATTAGAGGCAATTTGAGCATTCCCCATACTTTAAGTTTCTAAAAGAAATGTTGTCGAGTAAGGAGAAGATGCAACAGATGGTGCATTTGAGTGAGGAATGTTCTGCAATCTTTGAGAATAAGATACCCCCAAGTTGCGGGATAGAGGTAGTTTTACCATCCCAATTACCATTGGCGAACCTGTGTTCAAAATGTGCTATGTGATCTAGGGGCTTCGTGAGCCTGATGCCTGCAGGAGTTTATGAGAAGTTGGGATTGGGAGCGTTAGAGCCAACATGAATGACCTTGCAGATGGCGTGATAGGTCTCATTAGAAACCTCTGGGGTAGTCAAGATGTGTTGGTACAGGTAGACAAGTTTGTTTTCCTGTTGACTTTGTAGTCTTAGATATGGATATGGATACTAAAACCCCACTTTTGTTAGGTCGGCCTTTCTTGAACACATGAGAGACCTTGATAGACGCGTTAAGAGGAGAGATTATACTACGAGTCGGGAAAGAGAGTGTAGCCATAAATGTGTATAAGGCAATGAAGCATCCTGATGATGAAAAGAGTGATTGTTTTTCTCATGTTGATGCTATATATCCTTGTATTTTGGAGCACACTAACTGCGCAGGATACCAAGAACCAATGGAAGAATGCTTGATGAAGTCAAGCACCGCAGAGATGACGATCCACAAATGAGAGTTCAAGTATATCATTTGGAGGCAATTCCTTTTGTTGACGCAAGCTGGAATAAGAAGCTAGAGCTCGGTTTGATCGCAAGCCGCCAAAGCCGTCAATCGAGGAACCACCTATCGATCTGAGCCAAGCCACTTCCTAAGCATTTAAAGTATGTGTTTTTAGAACCTGATGAATTACTTCCTCTTATTGTTTCATCTGCACTAACCGTTTTGCAGGAAGCTAAGTTGATCCACATTCTGAAAAAACACAAAAAGGCCTTCGGATGGAAGATGGTTGACATAAAAGGGATCAGTGCTGATATCTGCAAGCACAAGATCATTCTGGAAGAAGATGCCAAACCGGTTAGGCAATTTCAGAGACGGCTAAACCCACATATGCAAGAGGTGGTAAGAAAAGACGTGGTAAAGATGCTTGAGTTAGGGATAATCTACGCAATCTCCGACAGTGAATGGGTGAGCCCCACACAAGTCGTGCCTAAGAAAGGAGGCATCACAGTTGAGCTTAATGAAAAAGGTGTGCCTATTCCTACTCGTTTAGTTACTGGTCACAGAGTTTGTATTGATTTTCGCATGCTGAATGATAAGACTAGGAAAGATCATTTTCCCCTACCCTTTATTGATCAAATGCTAGAGCGTCTGAGTGGTCATGCATTTTACTGCTTTTTGGACGGTTTTAGTGGCTATTATCAAATTCACATCGATATACATGACCAGGATAAGACTACATTCACATGTCCGTATGGCACCTTTGCATTCAAAAGAATGCCGTTTGGGTTGTGTAATGCACCCGCGACGCTCCAAATGATGCATGATGGCTATCTTTGCCGATATGATAGATAATTTCATGGAAGTTTTTATGGATGACTTTAGCGCTTTTGGTAATACTTTTGATGAATGTTTGTCTAACATTGATAAGGTGCTTGCGTTGTGAAGAGACAAACTTGGTTTTAAATTGGGAAAAGTGTCATTTCATGGTAATCGAGGGAATTGTTTTAGGACATAAGGTATCGGGGAAAGGAATAGAGGTCGATAGAGCAAAAATAGAGGTAATTTCTAAGCTTCCTATGCCTACTTAATCAAGACTCTACGTTCATTCTTGGGACATGCGTGTTTTATCGTAGATTCATTCCAGTGTTTTTCCCACATTGCTAGACCTCTTACTCTTCAATTGATGAAGGGAGCCCCCTGTGTTTTTGATGCGGCATGCCTTGATGCTTTTCAAACCCTAAAGAAACTTCTTACTTCGGCTCCTATCTTAGTAGCACTTGATTGGTCCAAGGGGTTCGAAGTGATGTGTGATGCAAGTGATTATGCCGTAGGAGCTGTCCTAGGTCGAAAGATCGACAGTTGTTGTTTCGCCTACTATCTACTATGCGAGTCATACTTTGAACTCGGCTCAACAAAAGTATGCCACAACTGAAAAGGAACTTTTAGCTGTTGTTTTTGCTTTCGATAAGTTCCGGTCATACTTGGTTGGATCGAAAGTCATAGTTCACACTGACCATGCTGCGTTGAGATATCTATTTGCCAAGAAGGATGCAAAACCACGCTTGTTGAGGTGGATATTGCTTCTTCAAGAATTTGACGTAGAAATTAAGAATCGAAAGGGGTGTGAGAACGTAGTAGCTGACCACCTCAAGGGATGGAACAGGGAGACAATAAACACTCTATTAGGGTTGAAATTGATGATCATTTTCGAGATGAGCAGTTGTTCGTAGTGGATACGATGCTCCCGGTTAAGCGAGGAAATTTCCTGCAGAGAGGAAAGAATGGGAACCCTTGGTATGCACCTTTTGTTAATTATTACGAGTGTGGATTCGTAGATCCAGAGTTTGATGAAAACCAGAAAAAGAAGTTTTATAGTGAGGTGAACCGATATGTGTGGGAAGATCCCTTAATTTTTAGGCTATGTGCTGATGGAATCCTGAGGAGATGTGTTGATGACAGTGAGATAGTGAGTATTCTCTCGTTTTGCCATGATAAAGAGGCCGGTGGCCACTTCTCGGGCGAGAGAACAAAGCGTTAAAGGTGTTACAAAGTGGGTTCCCATCGCCCACTATTTTCAAGGATGCATATGCTTATGTTAAGATGTGTGATGCCTGTCAACGCTCGGAAGGATTTCCGGAGAAATGAGATGCCCTAAAACCGATATTAGTGTGTGAAGTATTTGATATATGGGGATTAGACTTCATGGGACCATATCCATCTTCTTTCGAGAATCGGTACATTCTTGTCGCTTTGTGATTACGTTTCAAAGTGGGTTGAGGCAATTGCTTCACCTACTAACGACAAACATGTAGTCATAAAGTTTCTTAAGAAACATATTATATCCCGGTATGGAATACCTCGAGCAATAATCGGTGACAATGGAAGTCACTTTGCTAATAGAGATTTCAATAAGCTTTTAATGAAATGCACGGGTCACTCATAAGTTAGGCACTCGCCTACCATCCTCGAGACTAGTGGCCAAGTAGAGGTGTCCAATCGGGAATCAAAAGAATCTTGAGAAGACAGTGAATTCTAACCTTAAGGATTGGTCAAAGAAGTTAGATGATGCGCTTTGGGCACACCGAACTACGTTAAGACACCAATAGGTATGTCACCCTACATGCTCGCTTTTGGCAAGGCTTGCCATCTCCCGTAGAGTTAGAACATAAGGCCTATTGGGCGATTAAGAATTTAAATATGGATGACGATTAATCGGTGAAAGAAGGATGGCTCGATTGAACGAGTTAGATGAGTTTCGCTTTCAAGCTTACGATTGTTCGGTGAAATATAAGGAAAAGACCAAAATGCTTCATGATAAGTCGATCAAACCTCGTATTTTCAACGTAGTTGATGAGGTCCTTTTCTATAATACTCGCCTCCATTTATTTCAAGGCAAACTTAAGTCAAGGTGGTCGGGACCATATACGGTATTATGAGTTTTAGACTCGAGAGCCATCGAGGTAACACATCCAAGCACGGAACTTTCATCACGAACGGCCTTCGTCTAAAAAAGTATAAGAAGTTACCATTCGATGAGGCTCGAAATTGTGCATTTGACTGATCCCGAGTCTTGATAAATCGTTTCTAAGTCTTAGTCGAGCCAACGACGTTAAACAAAAAAGCGCTACCGGGAGGCAACGATAATAATAATAATAAAGATAATTTGAATAAGCCTAGTCTTAATGAAATGTAGAATCAGTATGAAAGATGAACACAAAGCACAACCAAGTCTCGGGATGAATGTTTGAATTTCATTAAGAGGAATGATTAGGTGGTTATCCGAAAATCCCGATGGAAAAAAGATAAAAATTCAAATGTATCATTTCTTGGACTTAGGTTATTGAACCTCTTGAGGATCTGGGTATAAAAGACTCAATTCTCTTTCACACATTTCATTTTATGATCTAGTCTGCATTTCAAATTTATGGTCGTTGTAGTATAGTGGTGAGTATTCCCACCTTAATAAAACTCGTGTGTAATAAAAAGGAATCTAGGAATAGCTGACTATGAATTGATGTCTTATGCATGTTCTATATATTGTCTATCGAATTTTCTGACGTAACAGGGCCATTTTCTTATTATTCCCATATCCCTATTACATACTTTGGCACGAGGACCATGTCTCGTGTTTGCTTTGTTTTGATTTTGATATAGGGATTCGGATCGTGCTTTCTCATGGCTGTTACGGGATTTGATAGCACCTTTCTGCCTGGTTTATAAGCTAAGTCTTCCTCTCTATCTCATTTACACTCTGAGAATAATGTAAAATCGTAAGTGGGGGGTAGAGTATGGTTGGTTAGAAATGGCAGTAAGTGTTTAAACCCTTAGTTTTTGATCTTTTTCGAGTATTATTAAGTTGATTAAATAAATTGTATAAGGTATATATTTCATGGATTTGAAGCTGTAATGATCAATTCGGATATGTATAACAAATTTGAACCGTAAGTGCATTTTAGCCTAAATCTATTTGTATAACATGAATTCCTCCACGTAAGCCTTTGATATTAAAACGAAAATTTTAAACTGTATCCATTCAGTATTCTAGTGGTTTATCCTAGAAATAGCAGTAACTTAGTACCTAACTTCTGAACATGTACTGTGAATATCTGAAGGTTTGAATGTGATAGAAAGAATGTCAAAATAAGATAAACTATATATATGTCGGTTGTAGCTACCAATGATTTGAGTGCGGTAGGGCGTTATCACGAAACGTCCTATACCACTATGAGGCTTAAAAGCTCCCGATCGCTGATGATAGTAGTCCAGCTAGGGTGTTATCACGAAACATCTTATTGCTGGGAATGAGGGAATATGATACACAGTGAAATTATGTTAAATTTAAAAAATTGGCAAATGACAATGTGGAAAGTTGGTTTACAACTTAGTTATCTTCCGACTATCCCAAAGATAAATCGAATGATATGCTTTAGGGATTATCCTAATAAGTACACGGGAGGACTTTGTGTGGAATCAATATCGCTTATACCTAGGAAAGTCATTAGGATTGTCTCGAATGGATACTTGTGCGCGTTGCTTGAATTATTCAAGAGAAGATAGTGGAAATTGAAAAGGCTTGTCACACACGCACTCTGTTATACATTTATATTGAGGTTAACGTGTGGTTATGATTCGAATGGTTTCATCATCCGTTTGTCCCTTACATCTTATCTCTTCATGAATTTTTCCTCATTCATTTTATTTTATCGCATGTTTTGCTTTAGGACGACCAAAAGCTAAGTGGGGGGTTGTGATGACGGAAAAATTCAACGTTATTTTGATAACAATTTACCCGTTTCTAATATCATATTGAGCATTTTATATCATTTTAAGTCATTAATTCCTTAGTTTCATAAAAATGTATAAGTCGTGACTATTTTATAAAATATCGTGTTTTTATGTGTTTTACTTAGTTTTGTACCGGTTTAGTAACTTAGGAGTGTAAGTGTCGGTTTACGTTTGGTATTTTGGTGGTTTATTGCGAGAATTATATGTTGACCAAAATCCCGAGTAATGGCACGCTTTTGAGGCCTAAAAGAGGTGTTTTTAGGGATAAAAGAGTCGTGCCACTAACTTAACTTAAGTGGTCAAGTGGATCGTTAGTTAGTGGTACACTAACGATTTATATCTTCGACGAACAAATGGCCCTTCAAAATGGCATTTTCTGAAGAAGTGGCCTTAATGAAAGTTGTAGATCTTCAAATAATCTTTCCAACGAATTTTGAATCAAGTCAATCGGACTTCTACAACTCAAATGGTGGTCAAGTGGCTAATCAATTCGTATTAGTGGAAAATCCCAAAACGACACGACATACTGAATGGCCCATCAAAAGACATTTTATGAAGAAATGTTCTTCATGAAAGTTGTAGATCTTCAAATAAAAGTTCCAATGCACTTTGAATCACGTTGTTTGGAGGTCTACAACTGAAGTTATGGTCAAGTGGTCAATTAGTGCCACTATAGAGAAATATCTTCGAGGAACACGAGATAATCAAGAAGACGTTTTAGAAGAAGAGTCCTTCATGAAAGTTGTAGAGTTTCTCAAACCGTAATTTTGGCATTTCGTTTGCAATTTTGGAGGTCTACAACTCAAGATATGAATTTTATAAGTTTTATTGCAATATATATGAGCTTCTGGAAGGAAAAACGGTTACAGATGTAATCATTTGAGTTCGGATCGATCCGGCTCCCCTTTGATCTTCTTCTATATATAGCAGAACATTTGCTGCAGCTTGGAGACACCTTATATATATATATACTCTGTGTATATATATATATATCTAACTCCCTCGTTTCTTTCTTTTAGTTTTAGTAACGGCATTATGCGGGAATAATTTAGTAGTAGTAGTAGTATCGTTGTAATGCTTCTAAAATTATCGGAAGTTCGGTGTTCTTAAAGTCGATTTGTAATTTCACGTTTTGTAAGTCCATATATATATATATATATATCTTCATCTTGTATTTTTATCGTTGTTCTGTATCTTTTTCTTTCATTTTTGTTGCTTTCATATATCTACGTATATGTATATATATATATATAAGGAGAGCGGCTATGGCTCAGGTTATTTAATGGTCCAGTTTTTAATCTCCACCGTTAAAATCGTATGTGTATAATTATATCTGTTAGATTATTTTTCTAGTACACCATAACTATTGTATACCTTAAGACACATAATCTATTACAACTCTCAAACATCTTTAATACAAAAAAAAAAATTGTCTTCAAAATAAATAAATAAATCAAAAATAATGTGCTGAAAAGTGACGAGATCATGTTTTGCTTGAAAAAAAAAAGACACACACGGTGAAGAAGACTCAAGCAGAAACAATTTCTTTTTTCGAGTGGATCGAAATTCGAACAGGACCACTCATGTTTTTTATGGTGATAGGGTGGTTGTGGTGAATTTTGGTTGAGGGAGGGTCTGGTCCGGCGTGTAGTGGTTGTGGACGGCTGTTTGGGGCATAGGGGGTGGCGGGTTGGGGCGGTTATTGCGTTATTTCAGAAGAGCTGGTGGCGGGTTGGTCGGAAATGACCATGGGAGGGGCAGAATCAGGTGATAGTGGGTTGAAAGGCACTTAAATCGGTGAAAAGTATGTGCTTATTTCAGTTTTCCGGTGAGTTGAGGGTGCCGGAGGTGGTGGAAATGGTGCTATCTCCTCCCATGGAGGAATGTATAGGAAGGGAAGAAGGAGAAGGAAAGATGCGGAGGGAGGAAACTGGAAAGGGTGGCAGAAGGAGGAAGAAAGGTGGTAATGGATGGAGGTGGGTGGATAAAGGAGATGAAGATGGTGAAGGCAAAAGAGTAGGCCGAAGAAAAAACAATTAATCCATGAGCGTAAAAGAGAGAAACATGTAAAAATAAATTTAATGATACACAATAAATTATGGTGTATCAAATATATCGAACGGTTATAATTATTTTAATCTTGATCCAATAATAAACCGGACGGTTCGATTTTATTAAGCTGATCAATGATTTCTATATAGTATATTTACTTTTATGCACTTATATATATTATTAGCTATATAACTATATATCTATATATATAAATATATATATGTACTTATAAAAAAAATGAATTCGCTTTTACTTTCCGTCGTTAATATAATTTCCGTTAATCATTCCGTTATTATCGCCAAAATGAATAGCTAAACGTCACGTATAGTCGAATTATGTAAAACGAGTGAAACGCCTCAAGGGGATTAAACGGGAGTTGTGTAGTGAGTAATTTGATATTTTTAATGATTAATCCACGTCCTAAAACTTAATATAAACGCTCTTTGAATTAAATCGATCATTTAGTTCATCATCACACATATCGAACCTATAAATGCATTTTGCGGTGAGATGTGGGAAAAGGGTTTTGGGATCGTTGCGTAGATTCGGTCACAGTTGTTAGGACCGTTTCCAATCTGAGGGTTTGTCATCGTTGT
Organism: Gentiana macrophylla; assembly: GCA_026214975.1. Classification (NCBI taxonomy): domain Eukaryota; kingdom Viridiplantae; phylum Streptophyta; class Magnoliopsida; order Gentianales; family Gentianaceae; genus Gentiana; species Gentiana macrophylla. Next base: position 92,301,557 of record CM047808.1, on the reverse strand, counting down.
TCGAGTGACTCTAAGAGCGTAATCATGTTAGGTTAATCGGTTTTCTAAAGGGAAAATTAATTAACTTCACATAGGGTGTTGAGTGAGAGTTGTTTAGACCTTAACACCAGAATTACGAGTTGGCACCCGTGGATGTCGTTAAAATTACTGTGGAAAGGTAGGTTGGTTAAAACACGCTTCCTGTCAAGTCTTCCCTTAGGGGTAAAAATAGCTCGTTGGATCATAATTCGGCTATACCTTTTAATAACTAGAACTACAACCGTCTGCTAATTTTTACTTTCGCACTAGTGTAATATCTCTCCACCGCAATCTTGACCTAAACCAAGTTATACGTCGACTTTGGTACTTAAACGTTGTTCCCTGTGGATTCGACCTTGTTATCACTATACTACTGTTGACTCGATACTCTGTCGGTTAAAGTTAGCAGTTAGTTATTTTGCTATCAAAGTCCCTCCGTACTTTGGGTCTTGTGAACCTACGGAGTTATCCATCTTCAAGAAAGCACACACATCACGATATTGTTTGGTGCCTATCCAAGAGTGACATGATATTTAATCTTTTACTAGTCAAGTACGTGGTTATTAAATTGTTAACTAGCCACCTAAGTGTTTTCAAATAATCTTCCTCACACATACTACTCTCCTCCTAGACCACTAGACACGGACAAGGCCTAGAAATTACACAGACATCGATGAATACCAACCATCAAAGCACAAGCTCCTCATGCTCTTCCGACGGATCCGAACTTCAACTCCCTTTAAGAGTACATTCGGGGCCGAAACTAAACGAATTAGAAGCTCAATCCAAGCTTTTTCATTTTATACAATGTTATGAGATCATAAATCAAGGTTTAAAACTCAACACATAGCTTAAATGTAATTTCCCCAAAACTGGGTCCATTGCGTGTGCATTGGTTGGAATGCGTGCGCATTCACTGACCAGATACTTGCTAGAAGTTTCTGTCTAGCCAATGCGTGCGCATTGCCTACAATGCGTGCGCATTGCCTACAATGCGTGCGCATTGCCTACAATGTGTGAGCATTGCACGAGCAGTGAGCATCCTGAACAAACTGAAGGAAGAATGCGTGCGCATTGCACCTGAAATGAAAAGACTTCTACAACCTGAACCATGAATGCATGCGCATCCTATTGAATGCGTGCACATTCGACCTGCTGAAACCAATACCAACACATCCTGTAACAGGGATGCGTGCGCATTCCATTGAATACGTGCGCATCCTGCCTGAACCCTAAACTCGATTTTCAGCCACTTAACGATTTCTAATCCGTTTTCAACACAATTAACAGCGTTATAAACTCAGTAAGACACGGGAAATCATATCTTTACCAAACCACAACGTCTATGATCCTTAATCAACGAAAGGACATGATTTACTTGCATCTAAACGTATTAGAACATTGATCTAATCCCCTTAAACCATAATCAAAATCATAGGAAGAGTCTCTTACGTGTTTGCAAGCAAATTCTATTTCCAAGATCTCGAAAATCTGTAGCACTTCCAACAGTTTTGTATCCAAACGATGTCCTCTTCACGACGATTCCAAAACTCTAGTCTGATCTGAAAACGGTTTAGCTTCACTTTAGAATTTCTGAAAACTCTCCTAACATTTTCTCTTCTCCTCAATGGCGCAGAGGAGGAACTTATAAACTGATTCTGAATAGTTTTAGGTTATGGGAATAATCTGATTATATTTTCCTTAAATATAATTTCCCAATTATCCCTTTTTCCTTAATTACCATAAAATTGAATTTCCTTAATTAAACATATATACAATTTGAAAATTATATATATATATATATATATATATATATATATATATATATATATATATATATATATATATATATATATATATATATTACAAACTTAACTCCAATAAAAGAAAAGAAATAATAATATTTCGCTTTCGCAAAATGACACGTCTGCCCATTCCCAAAAATCGGAATATTACAGAAACAGCCTTGCAGAACCTGCTGGTGAGTTGCAGAAATCACACGACCAGTTTCTTCGTCGTATGAAACATCATAAGTAGAAGAAAAGTCAGGGTTTTTTATTTATTTATTTAAGTCCACTATTGTTGCACTGTAACTGTTTGTATGAATATCTTTACCTAAAATTTCTTACATGTCTTGTGCCAGGGGTAGTTAAATCACATAAATCGAATCCTGCAGCACATCTGTGCCCAAGCCGTGAATTCGATGTTTATAAGAAGAGCCTCGGACAAATTAGTGAATACTAAAGCAGATGATTCAATTGTGGGCATATTTGTATAAACTGCTGTTATTGGTGGTAAATCGGACGCAGAAGATGCACGGCATCACAGTCTCGTAGAGCATACAATCAACACGAAGGAAGACATGGATGTTATCAATGACATGCTCAAGGAGATTACAGAAGAGAGGAACGGTGGAAGAAACATAAGCAGGCAGGTGGGGTATAAACCACTACCAACATGTAGGGAGAGATGGAACACCAAGCCATTTCTTATTGGAATGCTTTTTGGTTTGTTCTATGTTAATACAGTATCTTAAGCAGTTATGTCTCTTTCCTCTTTGCCACCTATGTTAACTGCGTTCTTCTTTGTTTCTGTGCTTAATTGATTGTTTACTATCTGTTCTTTTTTTAACAATCACCATCAATTCCTGACTATCCGTCATAACATGATGTTATAGCTCTTTATTTTTATTTATCTATGTTACTATCGATCCCATAACCATTATGACACAACAAATGCCATGGGGTAAGAAGACATGTGTTTTGTACATGGGCAAAGTTGTTCGCACACCACATCCCATCTACCTCACACCACACTTTGGGCAAAAATTCGACTCAAAACGCTAAATGTTAATGTGTTGTCCCAAAAGTAGATTGAATGTGGTGTCAATATCAATGTCCTTTATATATCTCTATCTCTATCTCTACTATAATAAAAGTGTGAGTGTGTTTCTCCCAAAAAGTGTTTCTCCTTAAAAAGTGTTTCTCCCTAATTTAAATTAATTAATAATAATTATTAAAATAAAACCATAAAACCCAAAAATAATAAATTAAAAATAAAAAAACGAAATAATTTTTTTTTAAAATCAATCAAAATCCTTGATTAATTTCCTCAAAAAAAAAGATCCTTGATTAATCTACGAATTAATACTTACTAAAATAAAAACATAAAAACCAAAAAATAATAAATTAAAAAATAAAAACGAAATAATTTTTTTAAAAAAACAATCAAGATCCTTGATTATTCTACGAATACAAAAACGAAATAAAATTCAGAAAAAATGAAATAAAATTTAAAAAAAAAAAAAATCAATCAAGCTCTTTGATTGAAAATCAAACAGGAAAACTAAAAACAAAAAATAAAATCAATCAAATTAAATAATCATAATTGAAATAAAACCAAAGAACCGAAAAACAATCAATTAAAAATGAAAATGAAATAAATAATAAAAAAATAAGTCGGAAGATCTATCAGTCTTTGGTTGTATAGTGCGTGACTGCCTCTTAGCGTCAGCCTCTTTTGCTTCCTGTCATTTTATTTTTGTCAAACGTTACAGTAATGTCACCTACAAGCGGCTTCTAAGTGAGCAGTGTCGTGACTAAGGGGCCCATTTCTTGGGGGATCCAACCTCCGTTTGATGTAATCTTCGCATCTCTTGCGGATTTACTTTCATCTAAATAAAAGTTGCTGGTTTCTTCAACAAAAAAAATTGAAATAAATAATAAAAAAATCAATCAAGATCCTTGATTAATATGCAAATACAAAAACGAAATAAATATTAAAAAAAAATCAATCAAGATCCTTGATTGATAATCAAATACACAAACAAAAGAAAAAATCAATCATGATCCTTGATTCAAAATCAATTAAAAACACATCTCTACTATTTTTTTATTTTTATTTTTTGTTTTTTGAGGGGCATCTCTACTATTTTAAATAACCTAATTTTTCATGGTAGTAGTTAATCTATATAAAGTGCCAACTATTCTAAAAGTATCTAGAAAACCGAAAAATAATCAATTGATATTTTTTGATGCTAATAGATTTTATTATTAACCAATCAAATTAAAATAAAACCATAATCATTATCATGATTATACTATGTTAAATTATATTATGTTATTATAGCATATAGTTATACTTATATATTATATTACATTATTATCATAATTATATTAAAAGAGTCCGTCTCTTTCGCTCTCGAAATGTTTCTCTTAAATAGTGTTTCTCTCTGATTAATTTATTTCATCAAAAGATAATAATCATTGCTAGATATTTATCGTCAATGTGTTTTCATTAAATACAATAATAACTCTTTTATTATAGTAATGATAGATAAAAAGTTGTTGATATAGATGAAAAGTATGTTAATGATTCATGATTATCAAACTTAATGTATTGATACACTAACCAACTTATAGAATAGTAAGATACTAAAAGTGTCTACGTGTTTTGCGTAAGTGTTTCCCTTAAAAAGTATTTTTCTCCAATAAATTTGTTTTTATTAAATATAATGAATATTTTTAGATATTAAATAACATAAATAAAAATGATGTTTATATAGATGGGAAATGTGGTGATCATTAACAACTTAATGCATTAGTCTTCAAAAAAAAAAAAAAAAAAACTTAATGCATTAGTCATTATCCAAATTATTATTAATGAATACTTATCTGGTTACACCCAAATATCCACATATTGTCAAGACTCAACATCATATTATGGTTGGGAGTGATTGTGTTTTTTTTCTAAATTTATTTCACAAATTAAAAACGTGGGGCAAGACGATGTTGAGTGTGTAAATCGTATAGAGCTTTAATGTAAACCTATACGAGTGTGTTTTCCCTAAAAAAATTTCTCCCAATTAATTTGTTTCATTTAATATAATAATCATTGATAGGTATTAAATAACATAGATAATTAGTATGTTGATCTAGATAGATAATATATTAGTCATTATCAACTTATAGAAACAGAAAAATAATATAAGTGCGAGTGTGTTTCTTCTCTATATATTTTCCATAAAAAATGTTTATCCCTAATAAAATTTCCCATTAAATATAACACACGGTCAAATATTAGTAAATGATTGATCAAAGGTGTGAGAATGAAGATAAGACGAAGATGCGTCTCTTAAAAAACATTATCCTCATGAGTGTTGTTTGACCTTCTTGTCTAGATAACTTTTTAAGCGCTACGTGTTTGCCTCCAAAATCGGTATAATTTTAATAGTAGTATCGAAATTTTGAACAAGAGCCTAAAAACGCATAAAAATACCAATCACACCATATTTACGAATAAATAAATAGAACCATGTATCCCTCGCAAAATTATCAACAAAATTATGTAATACTTCAAACCATCACACGATACAATTGGGGATGTCCAAATCTCGGTGAAAATAATCTCTGGTGGATTGGAAAAACATAAAATAGAAGTAGCAAAAGAAAGTTTGTGATTTTTATTCTCAAAACAAGAAAAACAATAGGAAGAAGCAATTGTGGTGGCAACTTCTAGATCATTTTGGCAAAAAATAGCTTGAAGAATGGGAGTAGCCGGATGACAAAGACGAAGATGCATCACTTTTTTATGTTTATTCACCGCGTAAAGCTAAAGAGGGGGGAGTTTGTCCATTCATACAATCCATTTTTAACTGGTCATGGCATAGTAAGAGTACTAGTCTGAAAATCCTTCAAATAAATTTAGAGAGTAAGAATTCAAAAGAAACATTATGACTGACAAAAAGTAAGAAATATATATTAAATTACGAGACATGATGGGAACAAAACGAACTTTGACATGAGTGAGATCAGTCACCGTACACGTGACACTTATGAGGCCTCATATAGAGTGATAAAGGCCATACCAACATCTAGGACGACATGGGCACAGCTTAATATTAGGCCTCAACTAGCAACATCTATCTTTAGTACAACGTAGGCCGCCCTTATATCATCAACCGACATGATGCATTCGGATCAAATTTAAGGGCTTTTGATAAAATTAAAAAAAAAACCGCGGGTCAAAGGCTGTTAAGAGGGTTGGGTCAGGCTTTTGTGAAACACGGTGTCACAAAAAAAATGGCAGATCAAATTTTTATTTCATTTAGTCCAACAGCCAATAAAAAATCCAATGAATAATTAAATTAATTAATTAGATTATTAACCAAACATTACCCAAACCAAGTTTTATGTCTTATATTTTAATATTTACTTTCAGGCAATGTTTCTATACCGACAACATCGTCTTTTTTATACACTTGCCGTTGCTTCATTGGTCTAGTGCAAATATAGTCTCCTTTTAGTAGACCCTCATGCATTTTAAAGCAAATCCAGGCATGCGTTTCCTTTTTTTTTTTTTTTTTTTTTTTTTCCCCTCCTTGAAACAAATCAACCAGCAGACGGTATTGATTCATGTGTATTACACAAACAAACAGAATATCCCACTTTTTTATCGTTTCTGAACACAACACTATCTAATGTTACAAACAAGGAAATACAAGATATCTCAAAATCTCAACATGATTATTACTTCACATTAGGAAGACAAGAGGATATACTCTTGAATGAGATGAAGAATCCTCATCATCTTCCAGTGGAAAAACAACCTTTAGAGGAAATTATTAAGTATTTTCTTACAACAGCAAAGAGACCAGAACAAATGACAGTAAAAAAAAAAAAATCAAGTTTTACCACTGGTAATCATGTGAAATTGAATTCTGTTCAAAAAACTGGTGGATGAATAAAGACATTCAGCTCACGGCGTGACGTTTCCATCTGTTCGTCTTGAATGCCTTTGACCGATTGAGCAACCGAGCTACCGCACCATTGCACTTGAATCGTCTGTAAAGTTGGACTTTCCCCAAAATCAAATGGGACTTCCTCAAGTCGCTTGCAACTTTGCAAAACAATCTTCTCAAGGCAAGGAAACGAGTCATTCGAGGTAGTCCATCTTACAATGTCAAGAGATTCCAGCTTCAAGTATTTGAGGTTCTGGAATTCCTCACTTTTCACTTCCCACTCTTGACCTTCAAAAGCTTTGGCAAGCAATTTCAGAACCTCAAGACAAGGTAAGCTCCCAATTGCAGACATATCCTTCCATGGCAGACGAAACTTTGACAAAGTCAGTTTCTTGAGGGTTGCTGGATAACTGAACGCACAGGGATGCCGTACCCGACCATGATAAAGCACCTTTAATGATTCAAGTTGAAGTAATGAGTTGAGAATGGGGAACCGGTTGATTTTCGTGGCATCACTCCAATATTCTGAAAATATGCATTTTAACTTTTGCAGTCTTGGCAACCTCAGCAGTATCTGCTCCGTTGATTCTCCATACGGAAGAAACACAGAGGAAAGGCTTTCTAAGCTATCTAACTCGTCAAGTATTTCCTCGCTTGAGCTAAAAGCAAACCGATCTTTTACATGAAGATTCCTCAACTTTTTCACTCTCCATATACTCTGTGGCAGCAAGATTTCCCCACGTAATCCTTTCACATAAAAGAATTCTAGATTGGAAAGACGTTGTATTGAATCTGGGATTGATTCCATGGTACCGAAAAGAGCTAAGAATCTCAAGTGAATGAGCAATTCAAATCCATCTGGAAGGGAGTCACCGATATTTATGGAATCAAGCTTCAATGTTCTCAGAAGCTTGAAGTTGAGAGAAATGAAGGAAACATCATAATCACTTAATGAATAATCATCTCCCCTTGTGGCAAAGAGTAAGAGAGAACGAACGCATTGTCCGAAGGTCTTGATTCAATGAAATTTCGCTGCGTTCGAGAATATATGCAAACACGCCGATGCTCATCATAGTTGTGAAAGATGATGATGATGATTTACCCGAGTTCTTCTTCACCACATGTAGGAAATTTTCCTCTTACGCATTGACGCAGCATAACTCGCGTAAGAGATCGTGTACATGACATGCTTTGATACCGCCCATGGATGTTCTTTCTGCAACACCTACCAGATTCCTACTAACCAGCTCCATCAAGTAATCTCTTGCTACATCATTCAAGTTTTTGTCATCATTTCTTCTTCGGATAAAGCCTTCTGCGGTCCAAAGATCTATCAGATTGGAAACGAGAATTTTCTTATGCTCTTGAAATGCGCCAAAATAGAGAAAGCAAGGCTTCAAATAATCAGGTAAGTAGCGATAACTCAGGTCAATAATGTTTGTGAAAGTCTTGGAGTTACCAACAACAATTGAATTAAGATTTTCAGCAACTTGCTTCCACCAATCTAGATTCATCTCTTTGGTGGAGAGAAGTCCTGAAATAACAACAATTGCAAGGGGGAGTCCTTTACACTTGATGGCGATTTCCCATCCGACTTCTCGGAATTGTAAAGGGCAGTTTCCACCCTCAAACACCTTTCTTTCCAACAATTCCCAACTCTGTGTAACAGAAAGGGAATCAAGAGAGCAAGGGTCATAACCGTACCCGCATTTTGAGGCAATATCATTGATTCGACTCGTGAGCAATATTCTGCTCTGCTTATCACCTTTTGGGAAAGACTGTTGCACTTCTTTCCATGCAAGGATATCCCACATGTCATCCATTACAATAAGATAAGACCTTCCAAGTAAAAGTTGCCGCAGCCTATTAGACAAATCATCATCTGTCATTCTCCGAATATCCGGTGTGACTTCAATGACGTAGCCTAGAATTTCGAGCAATATCTCTCGCTTTTGATACACTTTTGAGATACAACACCAAGCACGGACGTCAAAGCTATGCTGAACTGAAGGGGAATCAAACACTTTCTTAGCAAGAGTGGTCTTACCAAGGCCTCCCATTCCAACAATGGAGACGATACCAAGTCCTGTTGATCCTCTGATAAGCTGGTTTGTTACCTTCTCTTGCTGTTTTTCCATGCCCACAACTACTTCATTAGTAGATGGAGTATTATCCACAGGTTGTAGTAATAGACGATCTGAAGTCCCTGCGGGATTGCCCGCCCCATCATTGTAAGACTTGTTGGCAAGAATGTCCCTGAATTTCACCAATATCTGCTTGATCTCATCAATGAGGTCAGAAATCCATAACCTTTCACTCCAGGTGTTACCGTCTCCAATCGCAAATGATTCGGCAACATATTCCACTTCGTATGCAGCTTGTGTGAGTTTTGAAACAAGATTTTCTAGCTCATTATCATCGTTGTGTTCCCATGATATATCATTCAGCAAAGATCTGCAACACTTTAAACCCTTAAAGGCCTTCCCTATCTGATACTTCATCCATGGAAATGCAGGCATCGAGCTTGATAAGTTACTCAAGTTGTCCACCAGACAATCAATAAAACCAAGTCTATCAGTCCTAGGGTGATTAGACTGTGATGACCTCCGAATCTGAAGATAACACGCTTTAACATTTGTTTCCCAAGCAATCATATCGTGAAGCAAAACAGACACCAACTCATTCATTTCCATAGCCATACCCTTATTACTTCTGTTATGAAACAACTTAAAAACAAGTGGAGTTGCATCTCTAAAGAATGAATCAATAGATAGCATTAATTTGAAATCCCCTGTTACCTGCTCTGTTGAATATGTTATAACAATTCTTAGGAGCCTAAACCCATTCCTTAGCATCTCAATATTGCTAAAGGAACAATCACATCAGCGTGATGGTTGAGAAAGCTATTGAGCATCAGCTCTGCCTCAAGTAGCTCAACATCAACAATTAAACCATGAATACGCAAATTCCCTTCTTTTAACCTTTCTTCCGTCATGTCCAGGCTAAATAAGGATATGAGAGATGCTACCTCGGTTGCCACAGTGCCAGTATCTAGCAAGAACAGTATCTGATCCAGATTGTTCTCTGACAAATTCTTCACGTGTTCCACTAGAAATCCCAACTTGTCACACAATTTTACAAGTTGGCCTTCCGTCTGAAATTCAATGTGACAATTGAGCAGTTCAAGCACTAATACATGTGCCCGAATGAGGTTGGTAGTTCCGACCAGCTTAAAAAAGGCAAGATCTAATTCTGTGCAGTCATCATCTTCCTTTTCATGCTCATCGAGCAATTTGAAGAAAGAAAATGTGTCACATGGTAAAGCTTCAATGTGTGAAATGAGTAGTACTTTATCCTCTAGGTATCCGTCTTCCATATATGTAAGACGTTCTCTCAGGAATTTCAAACCATCTTCAAGCTCTTTGAGTAGTGACGTCATAAAGATGATCGAATTAGATTCACGGCTCAATAGTTTCTTTAACATCATCTCTACACTAGAAATATGCAAGCTTGTATTCAGTATTGAAAGTTGAAACTTCACTTGCTTAATCATTTCTGATGATGAATCCTGAAAACTGAAAACACAAATAAATCCAAGAGAAGCTGCACCTCGAACGAAAAGAACCTTCATATCTAATGATAGATCTTCGAGAAAAGAAGCCATAAAAGTCAGCCGCTCATGAAGGAGTTGGAATCCACCTTCCAGTTCAAGACCGCCTGTAAATCTCGACATATAATGCACAATGTCCTTGCTAAAATAATCATTAAGAAATTGAGGAAGGTAGTCCTGTATAGATTCCCAAACAAAATTTTTGAAAATCGCCTCACCAATCGGCTCATTATCCAAGAATATACCTTCGCCTAGAAGAATCTTCTTGGACAATTTGAAAACATCAAGAATGATAAGCAAACTGCAAGGTTTATCAACATTTACTCCCCCTTGCTGCAAAGCAGAGAGCAAACGATCCCTTCTATTACCCCGTTTTTTTCCGGTCCAAAACCGAAAAAGCAGAACCTCTACCTTGCATGTATACCCTTGAATAGAATTCAAAAGTGATCCCATTCCCTCACTCTCAACTAACTGAACAAAAGCCCTGAGGAATCTCAGATTAGCCTGAGAAGCGTTAATTACTCGTTTCTCATCATGATCTAAATCATCCCTGCATCTCAACATGCCAATCGCAATAGAACAGATATTGGTAATGAATTGAACCATGTTTTTACAGGAAATATAGCCCTGAGACTCAGATTTTGCATTCAGCAATACAGAATAGTTTTGGACCAGTTGTTCCTTCCATTCAAACATTTCCTCTTCCAAAAATGAGACCTTATTAGGAAAAAGATGATAGTTTTCAAATGCGAGCAATATATTACGCCGCATTCGACGATTTTCCGTAACCTTATCACCTAAGAGATCCAGATGCTTAGGACTGATCCCCGACCAGCTATGTTTTCCCAAGGTGAGGAAATAGTTACTGTAAAACTGCAAGTCCATGAAAAGAAACCGTACCTTTTCATCATATTCCTCTTCCCTGAGCTTCTGAGACTCTGAGCTGATAAGCTGGGCTAAGTCAATTAAATCTCCCTCCTCATCCAGTGACGGAACTGTGATGCTTTCTAGCTGGGATTCATCCTGTTGTTGTTCAGCATTCATCGATTTCATCATGATTGAAAGCAAGAATCAATGATTTGTGGTGTTAGACTAATGTATTTCTTGCTTAAGAGATCTCACAGAAAAAAGTCAATGCTTTCCGATCTTTGCTAGATGGCCAGATAACATTGAATTTAAAAATTGGGGGGGTGGGGAGGGAAGTGAATTGAGTCCCTTTTTAATTTTTTTTATTTCTTATTTTATAAAATCTGAAAGAAAAAAAAAAAATAGTTAAGCTCTAACCATGACCTCCCCACTTTTCTTGTCTCACGGGTAGTGGTGTTTACGAATTGAGCCGAGTCGACCATCTATAGATTGAGTTCGAGCTCGTTTGTTAAACGAATATGTTCGAGTTCGTTCGTTTGTCAAACGAACATATAATCGCGTTCGAGTTTGGCTTGATAACATGAGCATAATGTTCGAGTTCGAGCTTGAGCTCGGCTCGTGAAATAAAATTTATATATACAACTTGTGATAATGCTCGAGTATGACTAATTTACCTGAAAAACACAGCTAAAATTCCATAATTAGAATACTAACATCAATTATAATATACATATGGCCATCATCAATACATACATTTTAAACTATATATATATATATATATATATATATATATATATATATATATATATATATATATATATAGCAGCGATTCACGAACAATGTTGAACGTTCACGAACATGTTTGAATTCGTTCGTTAATGAAACGAGCTCTCTAATCTGTTCGAGCTCGGTTAGATAACATAAACGAACAAACATAAACGAGCTTTAACGAGCTGAGCTCGAATGTGTTCGTGAGTCACGGGATGAGTGGAGATGTTAATGAGGCAACCTAGTGGCTCAGAGTCATAAGCTTGCTATTTTACCATAAAACTGAAAGAAGTCTCATTTATGAAATCTGACTTTTAATTACAGCAACAATAGACAAAATGAAAGCTCCGAAAAGTCTGCACCATTTTCGGAGCTTTGGGAGCTTTCATTTTGTCTTGAGGGAGTAAATGTTTTTCGGAGCTTTCATTTTGTCATGGGGGAGAAAATTAGGCTAGCCAATTGGTGTATTTTCGGAGCTTTCTTTTTGTCTTGCTGACTTTTCGAAGTTCTGATGAGGAACACGCTGCCCATTCTTATATATCAACTGGCTAGGAACTTTGCAAAAGTCCATTGAACTTGTTGCCTTTCTTCATAAACTCAAACAATGGAGCAGCATTTTCTCTATTTACTTCAATTGCTTCCACATTGAACTGCATTTTGTATTAAAAAGGAGAGAAGGAGCCTACAGTATCAGTATCACAGTATCAGTATCACCCCCAAAACTAGTGTATTTGAAAGTTTAATGATATGAACCAAGAATGTGGTTCACAAATTTACAAAAAGGGAGTGATACATTTACTCCCTTAAGTCTACACAATTTTTACACCATCATCATCTCACCACACATTTTTTACTTGTAACTTTTGTTAAAAAAAAACTTGAACAATCACAACCACAAGATTGTCTAGGGTGTAAACATGGTGTAGACTTAAGGGAGTAAACCGATACCACACATTTTTTACTTGTAAATTTTTTTTTTAAAAAAAACTTGAACAATCACAACCACAAGATTGTCTAGGGTGTAAACATAGTGTAGACGTAAGGGAGTGAACCTATCATTACCCTTACAAGAAAACAAAATTGTTCGGTAAAAACGAGTTTTACAATTTATAACCGAAACACCCCAAGTATAAGGTTCGTAGTATAGGATGTTTACGGGTCGTCCTAAGGGAGTGGAATGTTTATCGGATTCAAATATAAATCTATATCAATTATGTCACAATTATTTACTAAACTAAGGGTGAAACTAACTAAAACCTAAACCTAAGAATTAAAACTAAAACAGGAATAAAACAAGCTGAAAAATAAGAAAACAGAAGGATGGACGAGCGTTCACTAAAGTGAACGAGCGTCTGGAAACTAAAGCTAACGGACGGGCGTTCGCTATTGCGGACGAGCGTCTGACTACGAACTGAAGCAGAAAAGTGCAAGAAAACAGCAGGAAACTAGGGTTTATATAACTAGAACTTAAACTAAACTTAATCTAAACGGTTTGATTAAAACAATTAAAGGAAAACACAGCGAGGCAACGAATCCACCCATCAACCAACAACCCCCAACTAGATGGTGATCTAGAACATAGTTTTTAGTAGTGATTTATTCACGAATTCAATTAAATTTCTTCAACCAAACTCTAGGGTTTCGTTTATCTTTTCAAACAAACTAAACATGCAATCAAAACGAAATCACGAGATTGTTTCCAAACTCTTACTCAACTAATCATGCATAATCTCTTAAAACACAATTAGATGCATTACTTTGAATAAAAGAGAACTCAAATAAACATATTTTCATAAATTTATTCAAGCATAAATTAAGCATAGATCGTTTCATCAAATCTTAATTCAATAAAACTTAAACAATACAAAACAGATCCAAAGTAATGAAAAACTATGAAATAAACTCACTAAACTTAAGCATCGAACTCTAGTTGGTTGTGTTGTTGATAGCTTCCTCCGTCGACTCACTTTGCAAAGGCTTTTAGCCAACAATCATGTTGAAGATGATTGTTGGATTGGAAAGTTCATCTCTGTGTAAAAAGGCTTGTGGCGCAGCTTTTTGGTGTAAAATTGCGATCTCAATTATGTGGTATGAATTAGGGTTAAGAGGTCAGCCGCTATATATAGAGTTTTGAGTCGGTTATGACTAAGTCGACAACGGACGCCGTCTCGAATATCCGGACGCCCGTCCCGTAATGCCTGGACGCCCGAGTAAACGCTTCGTTCATCCTTCGCGAACTCTCTCGAATATAAAATACGATTCGACGACGCGCATGGGCGCCAGATTCACTTCGGGCTGCTGAATCAGCTGAGAGATCGGATCTCTTCATCTTTATCCAATTTCTTCAAGCCAATTCCAACTCTATCTCTTATAATTCGACTTGAGCTTCATTTATCCTCATTATATGCACGAAAATTAACACCTACATGATAAATAAACAATGCAAAAATGTAATAAAATCCAAATAATAATAATTCCATTAAATCAACACTTAAAATCATCAATTTTGCATACAACCCTCTTAAAATCATCTTTACTCAATATTTACACTTAAACCCTTAATTCTCATGTAAATTATGCAAATGTGGGGAAAATAATAATGAAATAAACCTTTAATAATCATATAAATATGGCCTTAACAACTCCCCCACACTTAGCTTTTTGTACGTCCTCGGGCAAAACAATCAAAACTATAGCTCAACTTTATAAATAATCCACATAGATCTCTAACTCACGTAACAAAAGATACAACAGCTATAGCAAATGATACCAACACAGAGATAGATTCGGTGTAAGTGTGACAAGCCATTCTCAATCTAACAAGCCTTTCAAAGAAATATCCTTTCAAAAATTCCAATGACTATCCTAGGTACAAACAGTAATAGCTCCACTCAAAGCCTTCCCACGCACTCAGTAGGATAATCCCCACAGCATATCATGCGGTTCTACTGGGTATAAGATCCATGATAACAAAGACTTCACTTTATTTTTACTCATCATTTTTCAAAATTTTCAAATTTGACGCATATCAGAATGAGCTCTTACCCATCATAGTAGAATAGGATGTTTCGTGATAACACCCTACCTTACTCAAATCATAAGGTAGCTTCTTCTAACTTTCGTGAGCTTTTGGTCATCATAGTGGTATAGGACATTTCGAGATAATGCCCTACCTCACTCCAATCATCGACCAGCTTCCGACAAACGTATTTATTAATAATTGCTCACTCACTTTATTCATTCACTTTTCAAAGTCATAAGTTACATCTCACCTATCACATTCAAACTTTATGATATTCACAGTACACGGTCTAACTTAGGTGTAACTATACTGACCTTCCTAAGATAAATCATTAAAAATAATGAAAGGATATAATTCAAAAGTCATGCTTCAAAATCAAAGGCTTTCAAATCGTTGAAAACGAAACTATCTCCATAAAAGTAAAACATGCTATAATTATCTCACTAAGTCACATACTATCATCGTTAGAAAACTACAACTAGCAAGCATCTAGTTCCAATTATATGCTCGAGACTCACAAAAAAATTTTAATTTTCGCAGAAATTTAACATTCACTCATATTTCAAAGGATATAGCATAAAAACATACCCAATTTACCCCCCCACACTTAAATCACATTATGTCCTCAGAATGTGCAAATATAAAAGAAAAGAAAACTTAGCTGGTTTCAACAATGGTTGTCGGATGAAAGTTGGCAGAGGTCAGGCCGGAGCATGAATGTACCGCTGCAACTCGAAGAGACAACACTGGACAGTAGTGACTCGAAAACCTGCTCAAAAGTATCTGCAACACTCGACATACCATATAATCTCGGGGTACACGGGGTATATGAGCAACACATAACACAAAACACTCACAATGAACGTAAGAGGAATAACCATCAACACAAAATCAACTAAAGTATTATTTCTAAAACAATAAAACAACCTAAGAATGAAAAAAAACAAATAACTAGGTTGCCTCCTAGGAGCGCTCTTTTAATGTCAATAGCTTGACACAGATTCCAAAAGATCAACCCGGATCGGGCCACTTTGGTTTAACTGCCGCCACCTCAGTATCAGAATTAGAAGTACTAGGGCGGAAATGATTTTCACCACAACAACAAGTCAAGTGTTCAATAAGTTCATTAAACTTTTCTCTCCAAACCACACTGACTCTCTTCTTCTTGTTCGTGCGCACGATAGGCATTGACATAGTGGTATGATCAGAAGTCTCAACAGAAGGTACCTTACGGGTGGATATAGGAACGTCATCATCATCTGACTCAAAGAAATAAGATGGAATCTCTTCACAAATCAGGACATCTGTACTCTCATCTCTTCTTTGGAAATAAAGAATCTCAGGCTTTTCCTTTGGTTGCCCAAAATATTTCTTAAGTCTATGACCATTCACTTTAAAAGCTTGATTACCATACCCGTTCAAAGTAATTACTCCACGTGGATTAACCTCGAGAATCTCAAAGGGACCAGACCATCTAGACTTTAGCTTACCAGGAAACAAATGAAGTCTGGTATTATAGAGTAAATCCATTTCACCAACTTTGAATTCTCGGTCCTTGATCTTAGCGTCATGGAGCATCTTAGTTCTCTCCTTGCTGGAGTTTAGCATTCTCGTATGCACGAGTCTGAATTCCGTCGAGCTCGTTCAATTGTAACAATCGTTTCTCCCCACGAGTTGGCTATCGAAATTTAAGAATTTAATTGCCCGAAAGCTCTGTGTTCAAGTTCGACAGTAAATGACAAGCTTTGCCATAGACCATTTGGAAGGGTGACGTGCCCATCGGGTCTTGAATGCGATGACGATAGGCCCACAATCGTCATCCAACTTGAGACTCCAATTAGATCGATTATTGTTCACGGTCTTCTCTAAAATTCTTTTCAAGCTCACGTTGCTTACCTCGACTTGGCCACTGGTTTGGGGATGATATGGTGTACCAACTTTGTGTTTGACACCATATTTTTCAAGGATCTTGTCAAGCGGCGCATTGCAAAAGTGAGTACCTTCATCACTAATGAGTGCTCTCGGACAGCCGAATCTAGTAAAGATATTCTTTTGCAAGAATTTCTTTACAACCTTGTGATCATTAGTTTGAGTGGCTATGGCCTCGACCCACTTTGAAACATAATCCACACAGACGAGGATATACTTATTACCACATGAGGATGGAAAGGGTCCCATAAAATCTATGCCCCAAACGTCGAAAACTTTGCATTCAAGAATGGGCTTAAGTGGCATTTCCATCCTACTACTCTGCCCGTCGGTTCTCGGCACCTATCACAACCTTTACAAAAGGCTTCGCATCCTTAAACAGAGTCGGCGAGTAGAATCCAGCTTGAAGGATCTTTGCAACCGTCTTTGGTGTTCCAGGAGGACCGCTGTGGCATTGTTCTAGGATATCCCACTGATCATGCTCAGGAACACACCGTCGAAGCAACCCGTCCTTACAGACTCTGAACAAATAAGGATCTTCCCATACGAGATATTTGAGATCGAAAAGAACTTTTTCTTCTCCTGATACGTCATATCCTCTAAATGACCACTCATTAAATAGTTGGCGTAGTCGACATACCACGGCCTAACCGTTTTCAAGCTTCATCAATTGCTCGATCGGAAAATCAATGCCTATATCATTGTGATTCTCTGCACCCTCATTTACTAAGCGAGATAAATGATCACCACAATATTCTCACTACCTTTCTTATCTTTAATCACAAGGTCAAACTCTTGTAGAATTAAAATCCATCTAAGTAACCTTGGTTTTGCATCCGCTTTGTCCATAAGGTAGCGTGAGTCGCATGATCTGTCCATACAATCACTTGAGACCCTGAAGATAGCTTCTAAACTTGTCAATGGCAAAGACGACGGCTAAGAATTCCTTCTCGATCGTAGTATAATTGCATTGAGCCGGGTTCAAGGTACGACTACGCATAATAGATGGGCTGAACCTTTTATCAACTCTTTGACCCAAAACTGCGCCTTCACGGCGTAATTAGAGGCATCGCACATCAACTCGAAGGCTTGGTCGGTCGGTGCTACTAAAATAGGGACCGATAAGCTTATCTTTCAAACAATTGAAAGCTTCCTTGCACTTCGCATCGAACAAGAAATCGACATCTTCTTTCAAGAGATTTGATAAAGGCTTGGCAATCGTAGAAAAGTCTCTAATGAAACGCCGGTAGAAGCCAACATGTCCTAGAAAACCTCGTACCTCTTTCACTGTTTTTGGGTACGTCATCTTTTCAATGGCTTCAACCTTAGCCTTATCAACTTGAATGCCAGCATTGGACACCTTGTGTCCCAAAACTATTCCTTCATCAACTAGAAAATGGCATTTTTCCCGCTTAAGCACATTCTTCTCAACGCAACGTTGGAGTACCATATCTAGGTTTTCTAAAATTTCATCAAAACTATCGCCGTAGACTGAGAAGTCGTCCATGAAGACTTCCATACATTTCTCCACAAGTCCATCAAAAATGGCCAACATACACCGTTGAAAAGTCGCGGGTGCATTGCATAGACCGAATGGCATTCTACGAAAAGAAAAAGTACCAGATGGACACGTAAACGTGGTCTTCTCTTGGTCATTGGGGTCGATGGCTATCTGGAAGTAACCAGAGTATCCATCGAGAAAACAATAATACTTGTGACCACTCAGTCTTTCAATTAGTTGGTCAATGAAGGGTAAGGGGAAGTGATCTTTTGCAGTGACTTCATTCAGTCTACGATAGTCGATACAGACTCTGTAGCCAGTCACGAGACGTAGGGCAACTTCCTCCCCTTTTTCATTCTTTTCAACCGTAATACCGCCCTTCTTTGGCACAACTTGAGTAGGGCTGACCCACTCGCTATCGGCGATTGCGTAGATGATTCCCATGTCAAGCCACTTTATAACCTCCTTCTTGACAACCTCCTGCATATGCGGATTCAGCCTTCGCTGAGGTTGTCTTACCTTTTTAGCTCCTTCCTCCGTTCGGATTTTATGCATGCATATGTCTGGGCTGATCCCTCGGATATCACCCACTTGCCAACCGAACGCGAGGATGTTTTTCTTAAGCACTTCTATCAATCAGTGCTGCTTGATCTTGGTCGAGTTTCAAGAAATGATCAAAGGCAATTTATCTCCATCCTTAAGAAAGATATACTTAAGGTGTTTTGGAAGCGGTTTAAGCTCTAAATCAGTAGGTGGTTGCTCAATACTAGACTTTAACGGGCCACCTTTCTCCTTATGAGCTTGAAGTGGTTGACAGTAGAACACCTCATCTTCCCGAGGCTCAACCCTGAAAGTGCATGGATCAAATCATCCATCGGAATCCTCCGGTCAACACTTGCTTCCTTTTTCTTGTGATCGATCATTTTTCTTAACTCTTCATCTTTAAGCTCTTACGCGACTCTTCCCAATCATCTACTTCCCAATGAGTAGCTTCTCTCCAAAACTCTACCTCGTCCCAACTACCCATCGAGCTTCTTCTTCACCAGGGATGAAGTCTTCTCGACTCGATTCTTTGAAATCATCGTTTGTTGTTTGGGCATCTCCATGCTTCTAACTCAATAACAGCCAGGTGTGAGCGAGTGAAGATGACTCGTCAATGCCTACGGCTTGAAATGAATTAGAAGGTGGTCCGCGATCGGCCGGATCCTCAATGTCCATGACTTCAAAAACACCTATCTCTGTCAACTCCTCTGCTTCTTCAAAGTAGGCATCGTTTTAGTCCTCATAGATAAGCTTCGACAAACGATATTTCATCAATTACGGCTCTTTCAGGATGTGTCCTCGTGTGAAGGTGACAGATGTGTCACCAACTCTAAGAGTAATCTGTCCCTTGCGTAAGTCGATGAGAGCGTTAGAAGTGTCTAAAAGGTTCGGCCTAGAATTAGAGGCATCTCCTTATCGGTGGATAGTCTAGAATAACCCAATCGGTAGGAAGTCCAAATGTTCAACTTGAAGGAGAACATTAGCTACACAACCGGCTGCAATCCGGCTAGATTTATCTACCATCCCGAAGAGAAATGGGGCGTTCCCGCATCCTTTATCTAACCCGAGCTTTTTGCATACGTTTAATGGCATCACATTGATGGAGGCCCCCGAGTCGCATAAAACATTTTTGAACAAATGGCCTTCAATCTCACAGAGATTGAAGGTCCGCCAGTCATCACCTCGCTTATAAATGACTTTTTGTGAAACCATTGCGCAATCTTCTCAAAACACTTCTTCACCATCCCACAGAAGCTTTCTCTTGCTCCTGCAGAAATTCTTTCGGATACTTAGTACATTTAGGCATTTGATAATACCTCGGCTAAGGGCATACTCACTTTAGTGTCCCTAAGTATCCTCCTCACCCCATCATACTACTTGTCTTTGGCGAGGGCCTTCTCTTTCCTTTTTGGTGGATAAGGAAGGGCTTTATCATTCTTCGTGGCCTGATTCTTTATCGCCTCATCCTCCTTATCCTTCCATCTCACAAACTTTTCTTCCTTTTTCTTAGTCAGGGGTACAGCCTCCTGACTCTCCTTCCTTTCCTCTTCATCAGAATCATTGTCGCCCTCCGAAGAATTGTCACCGAGCTCCTCCTCATCGTTGCTTTCTTCGCATGTGATTCTGATTTCCCCTCCCGAACTTATGGCGTCGGAGAGGGCTACTCGTTTCCCGACATCTTGCCGGGTCCAGCCTTCTTACCACTTCTCAAAGTTACTTCGTTCAACTCCTCTTCTTGCCCATACTCCCACTGAGGTGTAATGGCAGTGCAAACATTCACATCAGCTTTCGGATTTCTCTCGGTATAACTCGGAAGTTTACCGTGAGGTCTGCTTGCTTGCTGGTCTGCCATTTGACCAACTTGTCTCTCAATTGCTTTAACACTAGTAGACAGAGTCTTCACCATGTCTACCAGCTCATCGAATTTGTGTTGAGGGACACATGAGGTGGTATGATTGTTGTTCTGAGTTTGATTCCAGCCACCTTGAGGCCTTTGGGAGTTCTGAACTGGCCTTTGATAGTTTGAGTTGAAAGAATTCGAATTTGAAGGGCCAGGTGGTGACTTGGCTTGATTGAAGTTTTGTCTTTGAAATCCTGAATAGTTCTGGTTCTGGTTGAAGTTTCGGAAGGGTTGGTTTTGATTATCCATTAAGTTTACCTCCTCCGTCATCTCAGTCCCTGCCTGTGTTTCAAGATAATTTGAATTAGAAGGCTGCATCTGAAGATTGGCCAGCTGCTTGCTTATCAATTCCATCTGAGCAACCAACAGTTGTGTATCAGGATTGCTTGCAGTACCTTCTTTCTTAACAATATTGGTCTTCTTAGGAGTCGACCACATATTGTTCTTGGCGATGGTCTCAGCCACTCTGTAGGCAGTCTCATCACCTCCCCCTAAGAAGGATCCATGAGCTGTGGAGTCAAGATAGTCTCTATTAGGTTGAGAGACTCCTCTGTAAAATAGTTCCAACAACTCATGTCTATCATATCCGTGATTGGGGCACTTCCTCATCAAGAGATTCAATCTCTCCCAAGCTTTGCCAACAGTCTCATCCTCCAACTGCTCAAACGTAGCTATTTCCCGTTTCATCTCCATAATCTTGCCCGGTGAAACCCACTTAAGAGCGAAGGCTCTTTTGACATCATTCCATGTATGAAGGGAATGATGTGCCAACGATTTAAACCACCGACTTGCTTCACCTTTCAAAGCAAAAGGAAATAGCTTTAACTTAACTATCTCAGAATCAACACCAGGATAATGGCACCGCTTCCATGATTTGTACGAATGTGGACAAGAAGTCGTGTGGATCTTCCCGAGCGATGCACCATGGAAAGAGCTATTACAACTGAGCAACTACTCCGTTCTTTAGATCAAAGTTTACTCCTCCCATGTCGGGAGGACGAATAGTCTATGGCCCTCGAGAAAATCTTGATTTAGATATGGAGTGTAGGGGTCTTGGTTCAACCGATTAAGGTGGTTTTAGGCGGAATTGTTGAAGTTGTTGATTTATGCCACTTGTCGATTCTCGCTATTCTTTGCAGAGCTTGCATTTGTTGAAGGAGTAAATTTAATCGAGCTTGGGGATCGGGATTTGGAATTGGTGGATCTTGATCCGCCATTTTGTCCAAATCGGGGAGAAGCCTTCTTCTAAGGATAGATCGTTCGTGCTCGTGGATCAAAGATCGAAGTCCTTCTTACTTCTCGTTTGCATAAACCGGAAGAAAGGAAAAGGAAGAAATCAACCCTTTGGGGTTGATTAGAACAAAGTTTAGAAAGATTAGATGGTTTAGAGGAGAAAAGAGAAGAAAAGAGAAGAATGAAAAGAAGTGATGATTGAACAGATCGAATCAAGGCGTCGGTGTTAGTGGGCGTTCGTTCGAATCGAACGCTTCGTTCACTTGAATGAACGTTCGTTCGAGAGGGGCGAATTGAGGTGGACGGGCGTTCAAGTTGTTGAATGCTCGTTCGAATACGAAAACCTAAAAACTAAGGTTACGAGAAAATTAAAACGAGATAAAATATAAAAGCGAAAAGACTTATGGAAATAAAATCAAACAAATCTATAATTACGAAAATGTATCTAAGCTATAAAAAAGGTAAGGAAAATAATTGAAAGAAAATAAAACAAAGAATAAATGTAATCCTAAAATTAAACGAAATGAAAAAGAAACCTACCTACGAAAAGTTTAAAAACAAGAAAAACACTAAGACGGTAAAAAAAAAAAGCGTGTTGAAACCTTCTAGGGCCAAAATGGAGGGAAAAATAAAGGGATTTTGACCTCAAAACGCGATCGAACGGCCTCACGCGTCGCCGGAACGTGCTTTCCGAATTGGGGTCCTGCGTTCCAAACGGACACTCGAGCGAAAGTTATGGCCAAAATACTACTACGTGCTAAAAGCGATCCTTTGACACGTAAAACGTCCTAAATAGAATCCAAAACCGTTACCGACTCGCAACAGGGCGCCAAAAACTTGTTCGTAAAAACGAGTTTTACAATTTATAACGAAACACCCCAAGTATAAGGTTCGTAGTATAGGATGTTTACGGTCGTCCTAAGGGAGTGGAATGTTTATCGGATTCAAATATAAATCTATATCAATTATGTCACAATTATTTACTAAACTAAGGGTGAAACTAACTAAAACCTAAACCTAAGAATTAAAACTAAAACAGAATAAAACAAGCTGAAAAATAAGAAAATGAGGATGGATGGAATGCGTTCACTAAAGTGAACGAGCGTGCCTGAAACTAAAGCTAACGGACGGGCGTTAAGCTATTGCGAGACGAAGCGTCGACTCTGGCGAATCGAAGCGAAAAAGTGCAAGAAAACAAAGAGGAAACTAGGGTTTATATAACTAGAACTTAAACTAAACTTAATCTAAACGGTTTGATTAAAACAATTAAAGGAAAACACAATGAGGCAACGAATCCACCCATCAACCAACAACCCCAACTAGATGGTGATCTAGAACATAGTTTTTAGTAGTGATTTATTCACGAATTCAATTAAATTTCTTCAACCAAACTCTAGGGTTTCGTTTATCTTTTCAAACAAACTAAACATGCAATCAAAACGAAATCACGAGATTGTTTCCAAACTCTTACTCAACTAATCATGCATAATCTCTTAAAACACAATTAGATGCATTACTTTGAATAAAAGAGAACTCAAATAAACATATTTTCATAAATTTATTCAAGCATAAATTAAGCATAGATCGTTTCATCAAATCTTAATTCAATAAAACTTAAACAATACAAAACAGATCCAAAGTAATGAAAAACTATGAAATAAACTCACTAAACTTAAGCATCGAACTCTCTAGTTGGTTGTGTTGTTGATAGGCTTCCTCCGTCGACTCACTGCAAGGCTTTTAGCCAACAATCATGTTGAAGATGATTGTTGGATTGGAGAAGTTCATCTCTGTGTAAAAAGGCTTGTGGCCGCAGCTTTTTGGTGTAAAATTGCGATCTCAATTATGTGGTATGAATTAGGGTTAAGAGGCTGCTGCTATATATAGAGTTTTGAGTCGGTTATGACTAAGTCGGCAACGGACGCTAGTCTGAATATCCGGACGCCCGTCCAGAATGCCTGGACGCTGAGTAAACGCTCGTTCATCCTTCGTCTGAACTCTCTGAATATAAAATACGATTACGACGCCGCATGGGCGCTTGATTCACTTCGACGCTTTCGTCAATGCGAATAGAGGATCGGATCTCTTCATCTTTATCCAATTTCTTCAAGCCAATTCCAACTCTATCTCTTATAATTCGACTTGAGCTTCATTTATCCTCATTATATGCACGAAAATTAACACCTACATGATAAATAAACAATGCGAAAATGTAATAAAATCCAAATAATAATAATTCCATTAAATCAACACTTAAAATCATCAATTTTGCATACAACCCTCTTAAAATCATCTTTACTCAATATTTACACTTAAACCCTTAATTCTCATGTACATTATGCAAATGTGGGGAAAATAATAATGAAATAAACCTTTAATAATCTTATAAATATGGCCTTAACAAAAATCAATCATCAGTAAAATGCAACTGCACAGAAGAAAGGAAAATGAAAAATAAAAGGCTGCAAATCGATAAGAACAGCAGTATCACAGTATCTGTAACACACTCTTAGCATCACATTGCTTGAGCTTGCTAATGCTTGATCCTTATGACATAAACAACTTTTACAACAAAGTGGATGCTAATGCTTGATCCATATAACACACTCTCAGTATCACAGTGCTTGTGCTCGTATAAGTATTCATCACTTATTTATACAGTTAGGTCAATGTAGCATGAAATAGAATGGCACCACAAAGACAGGTGAACCTCCATATTGAAAAAAGAAAGGATCAAGACATCAATAAAATAACATTTAGACACAAATATCATTTAAACTTGGCAATGTATACAATCAAAATTGAGTTACTAAAAGTGCTCTCTGTCAAAAATGCCTCACTTTGCCTATAACAATGAAAACAATAAAGAGCACTAATTTTTAAGAATTACCCCCAGCAATTGTTTCCCACATCTCATTCATCTCACGATCCCCTAATTTTTCAGCTGCAGTAGCATTAGCAAACCCCAATTTTATCACCTTTGATGCAGTATAGATTTTACGAACGGGTAATCGGGTAATTCAAATTAGGAAAATAATACAAGAAAACGAATGTTTGGGTATAATTTGGACTGAACTCTTGAGAGAGCTGTCTACGTATCCAATTTAGGTAATAAACTGGAATCAAGTCCCCATCGTAGTTCAGGGTATCCTTTATATAGTTGTAGATCGTGATTCTCTTCCTTGTGTGGTGGGAAGTTATCAACGGTTATCTCTGTACGTGGGGTCTACCCACGTACAGAAGCAGTTGAGGTGTTATTGACTTGGTCTTCACCACGTTCAGCCTGTTGCTCTGTCCAGGAACCATTCTGATCAGAACCAGGTGGGAGTCTTGCTCCTCTGACTGTTCTGTCCAGCTTCTTAGTCTGGTCAGCATTTTGATGGTCGGGCTTGACTGGCTCGTTTATCTCTATTATTAAACTTTGGGCCTGGCCCAATCACAAATAATCTGACCCACTGGGCCCATATATCATCATAAGTCCCCTGCACTAGGGTGGATCGCTTTTACAAACGCCTAGCCTCAAAACGGTTCTGCTTCCGTTATTGATTCCACGCGAAACGAGGTCAAGTTGCACCCATTGGTTATCATTATAACTGCGAACCGAACCATTGCGTCGTATCCACTTCTTGTCATATAATCACCCCTCTTGTCAAACGCCACTTCTATATCAGACCTTTGGAATAACGTCTCAGCAGTTACAAGTAAGTCTTTTTCTGTTGTTCTTTTACTTCTTTTTAAATCTACATTTCGGTCATGTCTTTGAGGGCAAATACTGCCTCTAGCGATTCTGTCGAAAAATTGTTTGAGTCTCCAGAGAAAATTTCTAGGGCCATAGAGAGTGAGGAAGTGAATTCCTCTAACCCTGTTTTTTGTCCTGAAACCGCAATAAACCTCGATCATCCATCCTCTTCTATTGATTTAAGAAATACCTCCACTTTTGGAGATAACCCACTGTGTCTTTTGCCTTCTCATCTTCTCCCTCCTGTGATTTTTACTCCCACTTCAATTGGTCATCAGTACCCAGAAGACCACACTGCCTTCTTAAATACATTGAAGAGAGAAATTAATCGATTCGATAAAACCAAGGCGATAATGGCCTTCCATGGTGTCTCGAGCAAAATGACCAAAACAGAAATGGCTAGTCTATTGAAGACTTACAAGATTCAGACTGAGCCCTTTGCAGTTCTTCTTCCTAAATCCACTGAGTATGCGTATAATCCCCCAGATGGCTTCTGTACAGTGTATGCTGATCATCTCCATAGTGGGTTAAGGTTTCCTCTTCCTCCTAGGTGTATTGAGGTGCTAAAGTATTATAAGTTAGGGGTCGGCCAAATACATCCGAATAGCGTTAAATTTCTGGTAGGTTTTATGATTTGGTGTCGCCTGAACACCACACCCTTCTCTGTGAAGTTATTCAGGAACTTCTATCACTGCAAATTGACTCAGGGTAGTGGAGGGTGGTACCATTTCTGTCGTAGATCCGGTAGGTTAGCTCAAATCATCCCTCTATCGACCAAGGACAAGACTAAGAAGAAATGGTCAGAGCGTTTCTTCTTCGTAAAACACAACACTGGGGTGGATCTTGGTCGCTGGAACTCTTCCTCCATGAAGGATGTTGGTCCCAAAGAAGGGTGAAACTATAGTCGAGAGGGGGTGAATGACTATAGTGGAGTTTCAAAACTTTTCTCTTATTTAAAAGCTTTTGGGCGTGGATAAGTCCCTTCTTACTACGTTGTTTTCAAATCGGTGTAGACGATCCACAGATATAAGTTATGATGTAGGCTAAATAAATAAATGCTGTAAAGTAAATTGCAGAAATTAAAATGACACAAGGCTTATAGTGGTTCAGGGTGGTGTAATCCCTTAATCCACTATTCTCCTGTGATGATTGGAGGAATTCACTATTGTTTTCACAGATACAATAGTATGATTGTCCTTGGCTTTCCAAGCTTCACAATCTACAAGACTATCACTCCTTGATCGCAGCGACTTGATGATTCAGCTTCCTTTGTCGCTCCTGAGATCAAAATCCTTCAACAATATCACAGATTCAACTCCTTCTCAGATTGCCTCTGATTCAGTTGCTTCAGTTTGATGTGAATGTGATTCACACACTTGCTTGATCAATCTCAATTCTGAATATGACTTTGTAGTTCTAATACTTGAGTTGATCACTGGATATATCTTTGTAAGTTCAGAGAGAAGGCTTTTCAAATTGACAGAGTTTCTGCTTTCTTTCTTTTTAAATCCTTGTTTTCTTTTTCTATCAATGCCTTCTATTTATAGCCTTGAATAACCTTGGTTTTTGAAATTCCGTCCGTTGGCTATATTAATGAGGGAATAATCCTTGATTTCATTCTTGATTCCCCCTTAATTGTATTCTCCTTGATTTGGTGATCGATTCTTTCTTCAAACGTATAGCGAGAAAATCCGTCCTTGATTGATCCTTTAATGATTGTGCATTTAATGCATGATCTGCTTTGAATCTTCAACGATATTAAATCGATCTTGTAAGTGTCTCTTCACCGCTTGTAGAACGGTCGAGTGAGCCTTCCGACTTAGCCGTTAGTTCTTTCTTCATTGCTTTGTTTTCTCTTTGCCGAAAGTCAGTGTACTCACCCGATTCACTGTTTTCTTCTTTGTTCTAGTTATTGAAGAGTCTTTGTACTTCACTGATCCTTGATTTGGGTGAGACCAGTGTACACCATATTTGAATATTGAGTTTCATCACTTAAAACATAACTTAGACTTATCCAAGGTCATCACAGACTTCCTTGGTTATAAGTCAGACCATAATGTCTTCATTTCTTCTCTGCTGGTGCTTGGCTGGCTTTACTTTGCCGAATATCTGTTTTTGCTTTGCCGTCCTACCAACTAGTACATTACTTGTCTGACTTAACTTATACAACTTGTCAGACCCTAAGTAAAGACTTATACAGAGAATTCTAACTTATTTCAGGCTTGCTATAACAGCTAGTATGGCCATCATCAAAACATAACAAAATGTTCCTAACAATTTCCCCCTTTTTGATGATGCCAAAACCCTCATAAGCCTGAACATAAGTAATCAAAATTTTCATAATAAGCAACAGAACACAAATTCAGTAATTTTATTCATCCATCATAGGGCAATAAGATATTGCATCTTTTTATTTAAAGACAGGGCACATAGAAGTAATCTAGAAATCATTCAGATATTGTGTAAGATCTACTTCTTCACATCTTCAATTCTGATGCCTTTGCCTTTGCTGCCCTTGCCCTTTTCTGTTGGGCTTGCCTTCTCTTTACTGCTTTCAGGCTTAGAGCTTCCTTCCCCCTTTTTGGCTGCACCAAAAAGGGCTTCAAGATTTGTTGGTGCTGTATCAGAATCAAGGAGAGGTCCATACCTTCTCTCCAGTATCTTGTTGCTGGCCTCGCCAACTTTGAGTAGAAGGTCCAATTCTTTGGCGAAATGCTCTATTACCTCATCCAGATGCTGAATTTGATGAGTATGAGCATTGAGAGTGTCCACCAATGGCTTAAGATTGTTGTCTATTGTCTCAAAGCATGGAATTCAAGATTGGTTTGGACATGATGAGGAATGAGGTCTTCAGAGGTTGCAAAGTAAGTTCCTTGCCTTTCCATGACTTCATCCTGAATCTTGATGTGATTAATGAGGGCCTCAATCTTGTGGTTGAAGGAGGTAGCTTCACTCCTTAAGGCATGCTTCAGATTTTGCCTGCTGTAGTATTGCCTTTCCATGTCCACAATGAGGGGTTGAATGTCCAGATTGAAAACTCTTTCTGGATCAATTTCTTCTGGTGCCACATGGGCATCCTCTTCATCCTCATTACTTTCATTCTCAACATCTTCACCTTGCTTCTCCTTATTTTCTACTTCAACTTCTTGCTCTTCCTTTTCCTCTTCTTCTTTTGCATTTTGTGCTTTTTCTTCCATCTGCTCTTGCTCTGACTCATTAGACACAGGGTCATTTAGAGGTTGTTGTTGAGTGTGGACTGCTTCATCTACCACAGTTCCCCCTTGTGCAATTGTGGGGGAGTTGACATGTTCGGCTGAGTGAGCTTTATCAGCTGGCTCACTTGGCTGGTTGTCAACTTTGCCTATGCTTTTGAAAAGCACTTCTTGAGAGTCAGATTCATCATCGAAAATCCCCAAATCTTCTTGATTTGTTTCAGATTTCCTCCTTCTCGAGAGTGGTCATCCTCTCGACTCATCCCTTCATCTTGTATCTCTCCTCATCGATGAAGTGAGTGCAGATCCTTCTTCACCTTCCTCCGTAGGTGACTTCCTCTTCTCGCGCGTTCTTCTTCATTCTTTGCGTCATCGCCATTGTTATTCTGAGCTCATTCAAGTTCTTTGGTGTCGAGGCATATTGGTCTCCTCTTGTGCCTTTTGAGATCTGGTTCTTCGTCCCACTCCTGATCTACTGCCTTCAGGCTGCTTTCTTTTGCTTCCAGCTATGGGTTTGGGTTTTAAGGAAGCCTTGATGTAAGTAAACATCGTCTTTGATTTGTGTGGAGACTGCAAATTTGTGGGTTGAACTTTCAACTAATTGAACAAATGTTGAAGAGGGAACCCATATGATTTCCTCTCCCAGAAATCACCCTTTTTCTGCAAACCCTTGCCTGGTGCAGTGATAGATAGATCGATTTCCTTTTGAATCTGGTCCTTCATTCGATTGAACACAAATGTTGCCCAGTCAAATTTGATGCGATTGTAGATTATGGCCATTAGTGTTAATTCCTACCTCAGTCAGGTTTTCCATTGACCCTTTTCTGCCTTCAATATTTTTGGTGATAACCGGTGCAAACTCAGCAAACGGAAGTTTGAGCGTTGATCTGGGTAGATTGTAGGTTTTGCTGGTTTTCTTTGGACTTTTGGTTATCTCTGTCCAGAACTTTGCAATGTCAGTTGTCGCAAGCTTGACATTAGCCAGTCCTTTCAATGGAAGGTGCAGGTAACAGTTGAGTACACCTGGCGTGATGATTACTTCTTTTCCAAAGATTGAGCTTTGGATGCGATCAACTTCAGTCTTCTTTGTGCTGGGCACAAACTTGGCGTTTTTCCAAAATGCTATCAGATTTTCATAGCAGATTCCAGTTATTGGGGGATTTAGAAAGGTCATCAGCCCCAAATTCGAGCAGCAATCAACCAAACGTTGAGCTTTTGAGTCATTATCACAAAATGAGAGATAGTGCTCAGGTTTGAAAAACGAGCCGGTGATGATAGATTTTTCGTAGTATTTTTCAGTAGCAGTGATTTGGGAGGATGAAGCCATTGATAAGTAGAGGAAGATTAGAAGAAAATATTGTGAGGTTTCAGAGAGAAAAAGTAGGGTTTGTAATTTGCAGGAAAGCGTAAAGATTTCTGAAAATCTCTAAGTCTTGTTTTTATAGTGTGATTCGGGTAGTGTGAACATGGTTTTGAATATGGAAGGATTTTGTGGCATAATGGCGTGATTTTGTGTATTAAAATCACGATATTCGAGTGGAATGGGGGTGTGGTTTGAGGCAAGTAATGATAGAGCCCGGGAATCGAGGAGTTTATAATTCGAAAAATAATATAATTACCTCTATGATCATAAGTGGATCGCCACGTGTGTACAGAATAATCATCCATAATTTCCTTATTCTCCACGTGTAATCAGAATTGATTTTGTTCACACTTTTAATTTGTCCAAGTCTTTATTTTGGTGAAGTGCCTTCGCTGGTCACTTAGCCGTTCCAATAGGTTCTTCACTGAGCTGCTCCATGTAACTGTTCCTAACAATCAGTTAAGTTACCTTCGCTGGATACCAGTGCCTTACTTGCTGCATTGTAACGGCAAAGGTCGTACCAGTTAATGAAGTCACTTAGCCGATTACTCTAGTTAGCCGCTTTTTGATACTTATTCAATTTCAATCATTCCTAGCTCAGTTCTTAGTTTACTGAATCTTTCATAACTGAGTGGTTTAGTGAAGATGTCAGCCAATTGATCTTCAGTGGGTATGTGTTTTAGGATGACATCCCTCTTTTCAACATGGTCTCTGATAAAATGATGCCTCACATCTATGTGCTTTGTTCTTGAATACAATACTGGATTTTCTGTAATAGATATTGCACTTGTATTATCACACATGATTGGAATTGTTTTTTCTTCCACTCCATAGTCCCTTAGCTGTTGTCTTATCCAAAGTACTTGTGCACAACAGCTACCTGCTGCTATATATTCTGCTTCGGCTGTTGATGTAGTTATGGAGTTTTGCTTTTTACTGAACCAAGAGACTAGTCTGGTCCCTAGCATTTGGCATGTACCAGAGGTGCTTTTTCTATCTATTTTGCATCCAGCATAGTCAGAGTCTGAATATGATATCAATGTAAATCCTCCATCTTTTGGATACCAAATACCAACATTTATAGTGTTTTTCAAGTATTTGATTATCCTTTTAGCTGCTAGAAGATGTGATTCTTTTGGTTGAGCTTGAAATCTTGCACACACTCCTACTGCAAATGCTATGTCAGGTCCGCTTGCGATTAAGTATAATAATGATCCAATAATTCCTCTATACATTTTCTCGATCAACATCTTTTCCTCCTTCATCTTTTCCAAGTATGACTCGCACACATTGGTGTGTCTCATTGTGCCACTTGTATCCATCCCATACTTGTGTATCAAATCTATTGTATACTTGGCTTGACTAATGAAAATGCCATCCTTCATTTGCTTTACTTGAAGGCCAAGGAAGTAGTTTAATTCTCCCATCATGCTCATCCTAAATTTGCTCTTCATTAGGTTTGCAAATTTCTCACACAAATTTTTTTCATCTTCCGATCCAAAGATTATGTCATCAACATAGATTTGTACCAAAGAATGTGCTTGCTTCTTCCTCCAGTTTGAATAGAGTCTTGTCAATAGTTCCTTTGTTGAATCCATTCTTGATCGAGAAATTGTGATAGTGTTTCATACCAGGCTCTAGGTGCTGTTTGAGGCCATAGAGGGCCTTCTTGAGTTTGTATACTTTGTCTTCTTTTCCTTTAATTTGAAATCCAGGGGTTGTTCT
Source organism: Gentiana macrophylla (assembly GCA_026214975.1). Taxonomy (NCBI): domain Eukaryota; kingdom Viridiplantae; phylum Streptophyta; class Magnoliopsida; order Gentianales; family Gentianaceae; genus Gentiana; species Gentiana macrophylla. Next base: position 92,269,388 of record CM047808.1, on the reverse strand, counting down.
ACATAAACTTCTTTTTCCAAAAGTCCATTTAGGAATGCACTCTTTACATCCATTTGATAGACTTTGAAGTCTTTGTGTGCAAAGAAATGCTAGAAAGAGTCCTGATTGCTTCCAATCTTGCTCTTGGTGCAAATGTTTCATCATAATCTATTCCTTCACTTGGGAATAGCCTTTTGCAACTAGCCTAGCTTTGTTTCTCGACAACAGCCCTTGCTCATCCATCTTGTTCTGAATACCCATTTTGCACCAATGATGTTGGCCATTTCAGTCTGTCAACAAGTTCCTGGACTTCATTTCTTTCAAATTCATTTAGTTCTTCTTGCATGGTCGTGTGATCCAATCTGCATTTTGGATTGCATCATCTATGGTCTTGGGTTCCACTTGTGATAGAAAGCAAGTTAGCATGTGCTCCAGTTTGTCTTACTGTTCGACTCTGTGTGAATATCTTCAATGACTTGTTCTTCAGGATGGTCTCTTAGCCAATTTAGATCCGGTTGAAGTTGATCTTCACTTGGTGCTTCCATACCTTCATGCTGAGCATGAACTTCAACTTCAGGTGCTTCATCTATTGTATTGATATGTGGCTCCTCTTGATCTTTAAAATGATGATTCAGGATAGTAGTTGGTATGGTTGCATTTGTATAGATTTCTCTCTGTGGTGCTTTCTCTTCTTGATCTTGAAGATCTTCACCATTTGTATTTGGTTCATCAAAAACCACATGTATTGATTCTTCAATCACCAAAGTTCTTTTATTGAGTACTCAAATGCTTTGTTTGGTGTCCGAGTATCCCATGAAGATTGCTTCATCGACCTTCTCAACAAAGGTATGCAGCTGGTTCCTGTTTAAGACAAAACATTTTGATCCAAACATATGAAATATGAGATATTGGGTTTTCTACCATTCCATATTTCATATGGAGTCTTTTCATGATGTTTGTTGATGATTGATCTGTTTTGTGTATGGCATGTCTTTGTGTTTCTTTGCTTGATTTCAAAATCTCTTTGGTAAGCATGCTTCTGCTTATCATTGTCTGATTGCTTCCTTGATGGTTCTGTTTTCTTCTTTCTCGCTACACACCATTTTTTTGTGGAGTTCTGCTGCAGAGATAGTTGATGTAACACTCCATTTTCTTCACAATAGGTTCGATAATTTCATTTAGAAATTCGGTGCCTCTATCTAATCTGATCTTGATAATCTTTAGCTCTTTTTCATTTTGGAGTCTTCTTAGCAAATCTGGCAGCTTCTTGAGTGTTTCTTTCTTATTGTTCATGAAAATGGTCCAAGTGTACTTTGAGAAGTCATCCACCACTACAAGAGTGTATTTCTTACCACTCACACTTACTTGGTGTGGATTGGTCCAAACAGTCCATGTGCAATAGATGTAGAACTCTTGTTGTAGATTGATGAGGTTTTGACTTGAATGAGCTTTTTATTTGTTTTCCTTTTTGACAAGCATCACATAGACTCTCTTTCTTGAATGTGATTTACAGCGGGACTTCAACTAACTTGCTCCTTGATAGTTTGTTGATGGTCTTGAAATTCGTGTGATTTAATCTTACATGCCAAATCCAAACTTGTTGATTGTTTATTCTTGACAAGTAGACATGTTTCGCCTTGGCTATTCTCCATCCACCACATACATGTTGTCTTGTCTTCTACCCGCAAGAACTCATGTGTTGGTTTGACTGTGAATCACTTTGCATCCTTCTTTGTTGAAGTGTACATTGTAGCCTTTGTCACGAACTGACTGATGCTCATCGATTGAAGTTAAGTCCCTTGACATATGCCACATTTTGAATCTTTAGATTGTTCTTGAGTATTGTGCCTTCCCCTTAATCTTGCCAGGTTTTCTTTTCCTCCAAATGTGACTTTGGGTCCATCAAAAGCTTTGAAATCGCTGAGCCATTTCTTGTTTCTGTCATGTGTCGGAACATCCACCGCCTATGTACCAGGACATCCTACAAAACAGATTAATTAAATTTAGGTACCCAACACTGTTTGGGTCCATAGTTAGCAATCATGCCTCCCATACCAAGGGTGTTTCCAAAAGGTCTTCTTTTTGGATAATTGAAGCCATCAACTTCATATGTGTAAGGCATGGCAGAATAGCTTCTAGTATTCTTACTGAAGATATTCTGATCCTTTTCTCCACCTTTTGGTGCATTTACATACTTCTTCACTTTCCAATATGCAGTGGGAAACCTTTCTTGCTTCATGTGTCTAGGAACAGATTGATTTTTCTTAAACACATGATGCATTTTGTGGAATGGTTTCCATTTGTATTTTGGAGGTACAACATTCCAATCATCCTCTGAAGGATAGAGTCTGCCTTTTCCTTTCAGATGGCTGTAGTTCTTGATTGACTGGAATGAGGATTTAGTTTGCTGTTTCACTACACTGGGTTTTGACTTCACCGGAACAGGATGATCTGTTGGAACCATGGTCTGTCCCTTTCTAAATTTTGGTCCACTAGTGGTCCTGAATTTAGAATGATGTTTACCATTATTCCTACTTTCATCCTGACTGTTGTAGCCAAGACCAGATCTGGATCCAAACCTTTTTGGGGGTTTGTAAGCTGGTGCTTTTAGTGGTGCAGTGGATACCTTCACTGGTGAGGAGATTTTCTTAACTGATCTTTTAGTAACAGATGTATGATCATCTGCTTTTTGTTGATCATTTAAGTGGGTCTCCTTACTAGTTAATTCAGCCTTTGCTTCATCCAGTTCTTTCTTTAACCTCTTATTCTCTTTTCTTAGATACTTGCATTCCTTTTCCAGAATTTCATGATTCTTTCCAATTTCATCGAATTTAGTCATGAGATTTTGGACTAGGTCAGCTGTATCTAATGGGAGACTAGAGGATTGTGCAGTGTTAGATGTGGATGCATTAGATGAAGAACATGAACTATATGTTACCTCAGTTTTATCTGATTCTTTAGCCATTAAACATAGGCTTATTTCCTCAGTGTCTGAGCTATCACTTTTATCTTCATCCAATTCTTTGGTCATGAGGCATAGGCATGCCTTTTCATTTTCTGAGCTGTCTTCTTCATCACTATCATCTGAGTCATTATCAGATGATTCTTCATGCTTTTCACTGCTGGATTCTCGCCTTAAGTGCCTTCTTTTCGATGCTCTGTATTTCTTCTTTTCATCATCTTTGTCATTTTCTTGAGACAATCACCTTGAAGTGACCTCTCTTATTGCAGCTTTGAAACATCCAGTATTCATCATCTTTCTTCTTCATGTCTCTGTTTGAGCTTGACTTTTTGTTTGATGTTGAATTTCCTTTGAATGGCTTCTTTTAAACTCACAAAACGTTTAACTAATAAAGCTACCCGTTCTTTTAGTTCTTGTGTCTCTTTGTTTTGATGCATTCGGCAAAGTTACTTTTTGAGGGTGCAATAATGCGATGATTTTGTGTGTCTCTGCCGGAGCACCATCTTCGCCCGTTTAATTCGAATTCATGAGCTTTTAATTGGGACATCGATTGTCGAGTGTCGGTTGCTTGCAAGATTTGTTGTTCCTCTGATTACTGATGTTATGATCTTCCATCTTTCAGGTAGTCCTCTCAAGATCTTCAAGCATACTTCTTTCTGGGGATATATGTGTCCAAGCTGTTGTAATTCACTGATGATGCTTGAGAATCTGTTGTCCATTTGATCAATGGATTCACCAGTCTTCATTTTAAAGTTCTCAAATTTCTGTTTTGCAACAGATAATTTGTTTTCTTTAACTGCTTCAGATCCTTCATTTATCAATGATAGCTTGTCCCACATCTCCTTTGCTGTTTTGCAGTCTTTAATTCTCATGAACATGTTGCTGTCTAGGGTCTTCAAGATCATGTCTTTTGCAACATAGTCCAGATTTGCTCTTCTCCTGTCATCCTTGGTCCAATCCTTTTTAGGTTTGTCAATTTCCTTTCCTTGATCTGCTCCTGTGCCTACCACAGTAGTGATTGTGATTGGTCCATCATTAATTACATCCAGCATCTCTTCATGAGTTGCTGCAAGATGAGATAGCATTCTTATTTTATATTCATCAAAATTATTAACATTAAAAACAGTACTTTTGACAAGAAGTTTGAGGAATCCATCGATTGCAATTGAAGATATAAATGTAAGTGTATGAAAACTCGATTTGAAAACTACTTTGAAAATATGTGATCTCCTTGTTACCGTAAATTAGATCTCAATGGTTACGATACTAGGAACACCGCCTCGATACCAATTGTTGGTCCCAAAGAAGGTGAAACTATAGTCGGAGGGGGGTGAATGACTATAGTGGAGTTTCAAAACTTTTCTCTTATTTAAAAGCTTTTGGGCGCCGGATAAGTCCCTTCTTACTACGTTGTTTTCAAATCGGTGTAAGGCGATCCACGATATAAGTTATGATGTAGGCTAAATAAATAAATGCTGTAAAGTAAATTGCAGAAATTAAATTGACACAAGGCTTATAGTGGTTCAGGGTGGTGTAATCCCTTAATCCACTCTTCTCCTGTGATGATTGGAGGAATTCACTATTGTTTTCACAGATACAATAGTATGATTGTCCTTGGCTTCCCAAGCTTCACAATCTACAAGACTATCACTCCTTGATCGCAAATGACTTGGTGATTCGATCTTCCTTTTCTTTGCTCCTTGAGATCAAAATCCTTCAACAGCTATCACAGATTCAACTCCTTCTCAGATTGCCTCTGATTCAGTTGCTTCAGTTTGATGTGAATGTGATTCACACACTTGCTTGATCAATCTCAGTTCTGAATATGACTTTGTAGTTCTGATACTTGAGTTGATCACTGGATATATCTTTGTAAGTTCAGAGAGAAGGCTTTTCAAATTGACAGAGTTTCTGCTTTCTTTCTTTTTGAATCCTTGTTTTCTTTTTCTGTCAATGCCTTCTATTTATAGCCTTGAATAACCTTGGTTTTTGAAATTCCGTCCGTTGGCTATATTAATGAGGGAATAATCCTTGATTTCATTCTTGATTCCCCCTTAATTGTATTCTCCTTGATTTCAGTGATCGGATTCTTTCTTCAAACGTATAGCAGAAAATCCGTCCTTGATTGATCCTTTAATGATTGTGCATTTAATGCATGATCTGCTGAATCTTCAACGTATATTAAATCTGATCTTGTAAGTGTCTCTTCACCGTTTGTAGAACGGTCGAGTGAGCCTTCTGACTTAGCCGTTAGTTCTTTCTTCATTGTTTTGTTTTCTCTTTGCGAAAGTCGGTGTACTCACCGATTCAAATTGCTTTTCTTCTTTGTTCTAGTTATTGAAGAGTCTTTGTACTTCATCGATCCTTGATTTGGGTGAGACCAAGTGTACACCATATTTGAATATTGAGTTTCATCACTTAAAACATAACTTAGACTTATCCAAGGTCATCACAGACTTCCTTGGTTATAAGTCGACCATAAAATGTCTTCATTTCTTCTCTGCTTTGGTGCTTGGTGGCTTTACTTTGCCGAATATCTGCTTTTGCTTTGCCGTCCCTACCAACTAGTACAAGATTTGTCTTGACTTAACTTATACAACTTGTCAGACCCTAAGTAAAGACTTATACAGAGAATTCTAACATATTTCAGGCTTGCTATAACAGCTAGTATGGCCATCATCAAAACATAACAAAATGTTCCTAACAAAGGACAAACTAGAGGATCCTATAGACGAAGCTCTGGTTAAATACCTTTCCAGCAATAACATCACTTTGACGTTGAGTACTATCAGCTCTGCACTGGTGGATGCTGCCCAGCTTCTAACTGCGGGGCCTGCTGGTTACGTAGAGTTTACCAAGAGACAATATCGAAAATGTATGTTTGTCTTTGCTCCTGCTTTTTCTTTATGAATATGTTTTGATTATTTTTTCTCTTTGTAGTGGCCAATGTAGATGACTTGATCAATATCGATGTTGATGAGGAGGATGAACCGGAACATATGGTAGAAGATTCTGAGCGGACTTTGTCCGTTGTTCCAGGAGGTGGTGACGTTTACGTCCGCAAGAGGATGCGAGAGATGATAGGCCCTTGGTTCAGTGCTCTTTGTGCGGGAAAAGTTCTTGGTTCCGATGCTGGCATGCGGAGGAAGTTCCTACTGCTGATCCTTCTGAGCAGAATACTCTGAGCGCCATTACTCCTGTGGATCTGACTGTGGAAGAAGATCTCCCCAGAGGTCAAACTACTGGGTTGGATGCGGTTCCCCTCAGGACCGTTTCTCAAAGGCAGAAGAAAAGGCATAGGTCTACTTCTTCTGGCAGTTCTGCGAGTGGTTCTTCTTTCAATTTTGAAGATATGTCTGCTGACGACTTTGCAGATTCGGTGAGTAATTTTCATAAGACTTTTTTTTTTCTTTCTTTAAGTTCCGTCTTCTAAGACGTTTTCTTTTATAGTGTTACCGCCTGGGTAAAGCTTTGCACAAGAAGACTGCTAGCATGGCTAAAGATATTTCTGCCCTGCAACACAAAGTGATTCAGCTGGATGAGGCCAATGCCAAAGTAGCCAGCTTGGAAGAATCTACTCAGGAGGCCAATGCTAAGGTGGCCAGCTTGGAAGAGGCCCAACTTGTTGCTCAGCGGGAGATTGAGAAGTTGAAGTCTGAACTTGCCAAAGCTGAGGGTGTAATATTCACTCAAGAGGAACAGTTGAACTTAAGAGATCAGCGGCTGGCGAAACTGAATGAGGAGCATCTGCAACACCTTGCCACTGCAAAGAAGATGAAGGCCGACTTTTATGAGACCTTGAGGCAGATGGAGGAAATTCCTGCTCAGAATGTTGTTCAGAAGGTTATTGCAGGATACAAAGCTGCTCCTGAGACCCTTGAAGAAATCCAAATTATTTTGGCTCCTGCTCTGCGTAGAGGATACACTTTAGGCGTAGATGAAGCAAAACCGGCCGACTTAGTGATTAATACTTTGCCTAATCATAAATTATATGATAAGAAGGCAGGTGAAGTTTTCACGAAGCAGTATGACGAGTACAAAAGTGGGGAGGACATTGTCCACAAGTATGCCAAGAAGAAACTGTCACTGCATTATTCTCTGCCTTTCCGCTTTCACACCGATTACCTTCGCCCATATTTTCTCGCTTACCCACCATATCGATACTCCATCTTCTTAATTTATGCCTTAAAAAAAAAATTCGGAAGTTTGCTGCCTTTTGAAGTAGCTTTTGATGTAATAATTTTAGCTGTAGTAGCTTTTGACTTTGATAAGCTTTTGATGCGATAACTTTATCTGTAATAACCTTTGATAGAGTATTGTCTTCTTGTTGTGCTGCAAAGAAGTTAGGATTTTTTATCCTTAGCTTCTTTATTCAATAGTTTCTACTCAGTATATTCTTGCTCTGCAAATTTGCTGTTAATACTTTTAATTAGTGCTCTGCACAGAATTCTTTTACACTGCAAGTTTAACATTTGTGTCTTCTACCCAGAGTACCCTTGCGCTGCAAGTTTGGCACTTAAAATTTTTTGAGTGGGACTTCTGCCTAGAGTGTCCTTGCACTGCAAGTTTGACACTTAAATTTTTAAGTGTGACTTCGCCTGAATGTCCTTGCACCGCAAGTTTGACACTTATATTTTTTTAAGTGGGACTTACGCCTGAATGTCCTTGCACCGCAAGTTTGACACTTATATTTTTTTAAGTGGGACTTCACTTGAATGTCCTTGCACTAAGTTTGACACTTATATATATATATATATATATATATATATATATATATATATATATATATATATATATATATATATATATATATATATATATAAGTGGGACTTTTGCCTGTAATGTCCTTGCACTGCAAGTTTGACACTTAAATATAAATATATATATATATATATATATATATATATATATATATATATATATATATATATATATATATATATATATATATATATATATATATATATTTAAGTGGGTTTGACACTTATATATATATATATATATATATATATATATATATATATATATATATATATATATATATATATATATATATATATATATATTTAAGTGGGACTTTTGCCTGTAATGTCCTTGCACTGCAAGTTTGACACTTATATTCTTAAGTGGGGCTTCGCCTGAAATTCTTCTTATTGCAAGTCCGATACTTATGTTTTCCTCAGTATACATACGCTCTGTTTTTAGTTTTGTGTTTCAACACAATTTCCACACAAGTTAAAACATCGTAAAATAATCATATAATGAACATAGATCTATATTCAAGATAACATCACTTAAAAATGAGATTACTTTAAGGAAAAAACTTCCTTAAATGAACAGCATTCCAACTTCTAGGAACAGTTTTGCCAGAGGCATTAGCTAGTTGATAAGATCCTTTTCCATGCACTTTGATAATTTTATAAGGACCTTCCCAATTTGGGTCTAGCTTTCAGGTGGGGCCTTGCTTGCGGCCTCATTTCGCCTCAGAACTAAATCGCCTTCTTTAAAATACGTACCTTTAACTTTGGAGTTGTAGTACTGAGCAATTCTCTGCTTGTATTTGGCCATTTGTATCAAGGCTATGTCCCTTTTGTGCTCCAGCTCATCTTTGAGATGCAACATGCCTACTTCCTGGGTTTCTGGACAGTACAATTCGGTTTTGGGAGACTTGTGTCCAATCTCGGCTGGTATTACTGCCTCACATCCATATGCTAAAGAGTATGGAGTTTCCTGTGTAGCAGCATTTGGTGTAGTCCTGTATGCCCATAAAATATTTGGGAGATGGTCTACCCAATGAGACCCCTCTTGTTCCAATCTTTTCTTCAGTCCCTGCTTTATCTGCCTATTTGTCTGCTCGACTTGCCCATTGGCTTGGGGATAGGCCACTGATGTGAAGTGTTGGGAGATTCCTAGGTTGGTGCACCAAGTCTGCACTCCTTGATCTTCAAATTGTGTACCATTATCAGAGATGAGGACTTTAGGAATTCCATTCCTGCATAGAATGTTTTTCCACAAGAACTTCTGTATTTGGTTGGCTGTGATGGTGGTTAAGGGTTCAGCTTCCACCCATTTAGTGAAATAATCAACTGCCACCATTAAAAACTTGAATTTCCCCGGTGCTAGGGGTAGTGGACCCACCAAGTCTACTCCCCATTGATCAAAAGGCCATGGAGACACAATCGGTATCATTTCCTGTGCATGATTATGAGATAAGTTACTATGCACCTGGCATGTTCGGCAAGTCCTGACCAGAGTCTCTGCGTCTTCTTGCATTGCTGGCCAGTAATATCCATATAGCCTACATTTCCTGGCCAGAGCTCTTGCTCCCAAATGATTTCCACATATTCCGAGATGGATTTCTCTTAATACATAATCTCCCTCATCCGGAGTGACGCATCTCAACCAAGGTGCTGCATAGGATTTTCTCATGCTGACGTCATTGAGCAGTATACCTGGTGAGAGTCTTATCAATTTCTGGGCGCGTGCTTTATCCTCGGAAGCCTTCCATCTCTCGTGCATGACAATTGGATCCATCCATGTTTACGCTGTGTTATCGGTTGTACTTCCATTTCATCGCAACTTTTACGCTTTCAACCGCTCGACCTACCTTTTATTGGATAAGAAATTCGATCCTAGCTTTGATAAAGCGTCTGCTCTGGTGTTTTGGGCTCGAGTTATTTGTTCCACTTCTATCATTAAGAAATTTTGCAGTTTCCTCTGTGCTACTGCCAGGTACTTTTTCATAGGACCTTCTTTTGCCTCATACTCTCCCTTGATGTGATTTGTTACCAGTTGTGAGTCTGTGTAGACTTTCAAAATTTGCATGCCTAACTTTTGTGCTAAGTTTAATCCAGTTATCAAAGCCTCATATTCTGCCTCATTATTAGTAGCCTGAAAGTCAAAATGAAGAGCGTGTAGGAATTCTTCACTTTTGGGCTAATGAGTAGGAGTCCCGCTCTGCTCCCTCTTTGTTGGAGGCTCCGTCTACATAAAGTCGCCCTTTGTTCGAGTTATTCTTCTCACCTTTGTTCTTCTCAAACCTCTTGCTCTATAGCCAAGGCTTTCTCTTACGCCAAGAAATCACTAGTGCTTGAGCTTTAATTGTCGTTCTTGGTTTGTACTCGATATCAAATCCACGCCAATTCAACTACCCACTTTGCCGCCTACCAGGACTTGTCCAGCTTCTCCAAAATCTGCTTCAGAGGTTGGTTTGTTAACACAATCACCGGATGACTTTGGAAATGGGTCTCAATTTCCTTGTGGCATGTACTGTGGCTAAGACCAATTTCTCCACCTCGAATATCTAATCTCGGGCCCTTGTAGGATTTACTTACAAAATATACTGGTCTTTGTATCATGCCATGTTGCTTTACCAACACAAAGACTTACTGCTTCATTGCAAAAAGACAAGTATAGGAACAGTATTTCACCTTCCTGTGGAGGAGTTAGAGTTGGCAAGTGACTGATATGATCCTTTAACTCCTGAAAAGCCTGTTTACATTCTTCATTCCATTCAAACGGACTGGCCTTCCTAAGGATTTTGAAGAATGGCAATGATTTCTATGCAGATTTCGACAAGAATCTGTTTAGAGTCACATAATCTTCCTGTTAATCGTTGCACTTCTTTGATATTCTTCGGTTCAGGCATGGTCTTCAAAGCTTCCAATTTATCAGGATTGGCCCTGATACCTTCTTTAGATATCATATAACCCAGGAATTTGCCTGACCTTACTCCAAAAGTACACTTTTTTGGGTTCAATTTCATTCCTGTTTGTCTCAAGACTTGGCAAACCTCTGCTACATCCTTCAAATATTGGTCAAGAGTCCTGCTCTTGATCAATAGATCATCCACGTATACTTTCATAGATTTGCCAATCTGTTGTTTGAAAATGGTATTGACTGCCCTTTGGTAGGTAGCCCCTGCGTTCTTTAATCCGAAAGGCATAGACACATAGTAGTAGGAACCAAATTCGATAATAAAAAGGCGCTTTTACGGATCTACAGGGTCCATCATAATCTGATGATATCCCTTATAAGCATCTAGAAAAGCAAAAATCTCATAACCAATCAGTAGTCTACTAGCCTGTCAATTCTAGGGGAAGTGTAATTATCTTTAGGACAAGCTTTGTTTAAATCGTGAAGTCCACGCACATTCTCCAACTGCCATCTGACTTCTTGACTAACACTGGGTTTGCTAGCCATTCTGGGTAAATAACTTCTTTAATCATGTTGGCACCGCAATGCTTTTCCACTTCTTCTTCGGGATGTACTGTATCCTTTCTGGGGCAAATGATCTCTTCTTTTGTTTCACTGGTTTCCTGGTTGGGTCGATGTTGAGCTTATGGACCGCCAACTCTGTTGACAATCCAGGCATATCACTTGCCTTCCATGCAAATACATCTTGATAATCTTTCAAAGTGTTGATCAGCATCTGCTTCTGTTCAGGTGGTATCCAAGTTCCTATGCTGACTGTGGATTTAGGGTCCAATTCATTTAGCATTATTGATTCCACTGGATCGTTTGACTACCAACTTTTTTCTTCATCTGGAACCAGGTCTTCCATTGTCACCTGCTGCACCTTCATTTTTCCACTGATTGTGGCTATGTAGCAATTTTTTGCAGCATCTACGTCCCCTTTAATAGTAGCTTCTCCATCGAAAGTTGGGAATTTCATGCTGTTGTGTGCGGGCGATACCACTGCCCTCAGGTCAATTAGTGCTGGCCTTCCAAGAATCACATTATATGCAGATGGAGTCTTTACCACCACATAATTCACCATCAGAGTCCTGCTCTGTTGTCCTTGGCCAAACGTTGTCAATAATTTTAACATACCCACAGGATGTATGGGCGGTCCGGTAAATCCGAAAAGAGGAGTTGATACGGGAGTTAACTCCGAATCTGAGAGTTTCATCGCTTGGAACGCGCTATGATACAAGACGCGTTCTCATACGCCTGTGTCTCACGCAGATCCTTCCGACCAGATTTTTACGGATAACGCTTTATTACCAGGTCCTTCGTTACTCACGACGGGTGGTAGGGCATCTTTAGGACCGTACTGAACGGTTCCCATAACTTTCTGCCTTTCGCTTCCCTTGCTTTCTCTGCGCAGCCTCTTTTATCTTCCCCGAGCAGCCTTGTTACCTTCTCTCTGGTCCACCCACAATGGTATTCACGGTATTAATTGGGGCATTTTCTCTATGCCCATCTCAGCATCCGAGACGGATCTCTGTGTCTCTCCGGTTGTACTGTCATGATCAAGTATTCTCTTTAAACTCTCTCCTCCTCCGGGATTATCTCCTCAAGCTTCGATCGATGCACTCATCGATTTTTCCTTCCATCGCTGCTGCGTCGATATCTCTGATCAGATCCCTACACTGTTCAGAGTCATGTCCAATGTCTTTATGGTACTTGCACCACCGGGTGTGGTCTCTTTTCTCCCTTGGACCCCTCAACGGAGGAGGAGTCTTAGCAATTCCTTTCTTTTCCATAATTGCCAGCACTTGGTCTCGAGATCTGTTCAGAGGAATAAGGTCTCTGTCCTGCAAATCACCTTTTTTCCCTAATCTTTCAGAGATGGGAGTGGTTACCCTATCCCAGACAGATTTCCTTTTCTTGTCATTCCTATCTTCAGTTTTTCCTTTCTTAGCATCCCTATGGGATTCTTCTCTCTTGGCTCTGTTAGCCTCTTCTCCCTGACAATGTCTGTATGCTATTTCCAGACATTCTTCCATCGTTTTTGGATCTTTGCTGCTCAGCTTCGCATGTAACCGCCCTTTTCTAAGTCCTGCTATGAAGGATGCTACCAAGAACTTATCATCCAGATCTGCTATCTGGGATGATTCTCCATTGAATCTCTTGATAAATTGTAAAACTGTTTCATCACTTTTTTGCCTAATTGTCAGCAAATAAGTCTTGTTTCTCTGGAAAGGCCTTGCTGCGATGAATGCATGCATGAACTTTCAGGTCAGAGTGGGAAAATCCGGTATAGATCTGGGGTTCAACTTATTGAACCAATCTCTTGCCTTTCCTGTTAGAAGAGTTGCAAATGCCCTGCATTTCATCTCTTCTGGAGCATTATACAGATTCATATGCTGAATGTATTGATGCATATGATCGTATGGATCCTTAGTTCCATCATATGCTTGAATCTTTGGGATTTTAAATCCTGAAGGACATGGGAACGCATCGATCTCTTCAGTGAAAGGAGACACCAGCCTGAATTCATCTTGTTTGGGTTTAAGGATGGCATCCAACTCTGCTCTGGCATTATCACCTCCTGGGTGAGTAACTACCACTTGTATGCTAGACTGTGCTTCCTGCTTTTCTCTTTTAGCAACTTGAATCGGGGTATGTGCTTCGGAAGGATCATTGTCTTGATTCCTTGCTTTCAGAACTGCCTCGAATATGGCTTTTATCTCCTCACCTTTGAGATTTGCCAGGTTTTCAACTAACATTTGTTTAATCGCATCTGGATTACTGGTCTGTCCTTCTTCCATAACTCTTTTTCCAGTTTCTTGGTCATTTCGACCTGGGCTTTTGTCTCCGATCTGATTCTTTTCTTTCTCTTGTTGATTTTGTTGTTTCTTTGAATTTCCTTGGTTTCTTGCCATTTTTTCTGTATTGATTACTCACTAACTAGAATTATGGCCCTCCTTCTAGCGCCAAATGATGCAGTATAGATTTTACGAACGGGTAATCGGGTAATTCTAATTAGGAAAATAATACAAGAAAACAAATGTTTGGGTATAATTTGGACTGAACTCTTGAGAGAGCTGCCTACGTATCCAATTTAGGTAATAAACTGGAATCAAGTCCCCCTCGTAGTTCAGGGTATCCTTTATATAGTTGTAGATCGTGATTCTCTTCCTTGTGTGGTGGGAAGTTATCAACGGTTATCTCTGGACGTGGGGTCTACCCACGTACAGAAGCAGTTGAGGTGTTATTGACTTGGTCTTCACCACGTTCAGCCTGTTGCTCTGTCCAGGAACCATTCTGATTAGAACCAGGTGGGAGTCCTGCTCCTCTGACTGTTCTGTCCAGCTTCTTAGTCTGGTCAGCCTTTTGATGGTCGGGCTTGACTGGCTCGTTTATCTCTATTATTAAACTTTGGGCCTGGCCCAATCACAAATAATCCGATCCACTGGGCCCATATATCATCAACCTTCTTATTCTCCCTTTCCCATTTTCTGTAACACCCCGAAAATCCAAAAAGGGTATAAATAGAAAATGGAGATTTATTTATTAATTTCCTATTTTTTATTATTATTTTACCTAAAAGAATTAATTAAAGGAAATATTTGATTATGGATTAAAGGATTTAATTAACGGTATTTAAAAGGGAATAAATCCCTAATTAGTCATTATTAGCAATAGTAAGTTTTCTAAAAACGGAAGAAGGAGGGCGACGCATTAAAAGAGAAAAGAGGGAGACGTAAACTCGAATCACGAAGCTAAACTGTTGATAATTTGTGCAGACACCTATAGAAGAATTTGATCACCATGAGAAGACGATCGTTTGGATAATAATCGTTTTCTAAATGGTAAGATTTCATTCTTAGCCCCAAAATCTAGATTAATACGTTCTTGAGTTAAAACTGAGTTTTATGGAATAGAAAGGTTGTCTAATCGTAGTGGAATGATTTATGATCGTAGGTTTGTTCATAGGAGTGAAGGAGTTGCGTTTACTTTCAAGTTTGCTTTCAAATTCACTTTTGAAAGATCACAGGTAAATGAGTGATTTTAAACGGATTTGGTGTTCAACCGTATTTAATTATGTTTTATTTGTTAATTATTGTTGCTGTTATTGTTGCTAAAGATTTGTTTCTTTTTTATATATATATCGCCGTGAACTATTGCTGAAAGAAGGGAAAATTAGGACATGATGCATATTGATGTATATATGTTGCCGTAGGAAAAGAAAAAAATATAATAAAAATAAGATGAACCTAGCAGACAACTCCGAAAAGGTTTAGGAAAAAAAAGGTTTAATTATGTTTTTATTTCTATTTCTCCTTCTTCCAGAATAAAATTATGAATTTATTTTCATGGAGGAAAAAAGAATATAAGATGCAAGGGTGAACATGCATCTAAAATCGATACAATGAGATGATATAATGTGTAAGCCTTTCGAATGAATGAATGTTGTAATAGGTATAAAGGTGCTTGTTGGGCGCCAAAACACCATGTTCCCCTTATTTTGATGATTTTGCTTGTACGTGTTGTTTTTGAATGTTGTGCATGCTTTTGAGGGCATTAAATGATACTTTGCAATGTCTAACTTCGACTTCTGGTAGCCTTGGTATCAAATCGCACCACAATTGAGACCCTCTGCGGGGAGAATGTGGAGCACCGGAAGGCGTTGTTTAGGCCTTGTGGGACATTGACTTAGTAGTCATTGATCTTTTTACAACGTGCTAGGTAGTATAACTAGATTGTCTAGGACTAAAAGTCCTTAGGAAGCCTTATACGTTAATGAACCAGGTGGTTAGAACTTAACTCGTAAATACATATGTGGTTGTCTAAAAGCTAAAACGTCAATATCATTGGTAAGGCACGTTTCTAAATCGAAGCATGGGATTCTTACAGCCCTTTTGAGTTATGTGTCAAGGGACAACGTGTAATTTCCCACATGGAGACCTAAGTCCTTGCCCCCTTGAGAGGTGCTTAATATGTCTCGGTGCATTCTCACCATGCACAGTGTCCTTTGATATTGATGTAACAAATTTATGTGTGTGAGGATGTACTATGTCATCTAGTAAAGGGTGAGAGTGATCTCAATGCAACCTATGTGGTAGAGTTTACTTGTTATGTATGATATGTTATATATTTGTGTATAATCGTTTCTTCTACCCCTTACTAAGTACGTAAGTACTTACCCCTCTTCTCTCTTTTTTGTTCCCACCCCGAGAAGGTGGTTGACAGGATGATGATGATTTTGGTTATGACGATGGAGTTGATAGAGTTGATGCTTGAACTATAAAGTTACGATGACTTGGACATTTATCTAATGCACTTTTAGTCATTCAGTTTTGAGACATAGACTTAGTACCTTTTCTGTTTCATTTGGGATGTAATGAGTCGAACAACATTATTTTGTTGTTTTGTCGTTTCAGTTTTCTTAGACGTAGATTTTGGGACTTGGTTATCCTTTTGATTGTCGGACTTTCTGTTCCGAGTAATCTTTTAGATTTAATTTATTCCGCTTTTACTCTGATTAATTGTTACGAGGCTTATGTATTTATTAATTTTGGCAATATAAAAATTATTATATGCATGCCGGGTGTTCTTTACGGATAAGTACTCGGTATCCGGAACGGGGCGTCACAGTTGGTATCAGAGCGAAAGTTCCTATCTTACGTCTAAGATCGTAGTCTAAGATGAATTTTTATAAGTCTCTTTAGTAGCTTAGCTGACCCTTTCTTCTTGACACATGGCTAAGAAAACTGCAAGGAGCACTAGTAAGTTAGTCCGTTAAGTAATCAATCCTTACGGATGAAGTCTTTAAACCAAACCACATCACCTAGGATTAAGGGAAGCCCCTTTAAGTAAGGTTTTGGGATCGGAGTCTTATGCCTACACCTTTAAGTTGAGGTCCTCTTGGTTGAATATTCCTTACACTCCCTATTGTGATCTCTCCACTTCTTTCTACACCTCAATGTCAAAGCCTACACTTTGGCTTGACCTATTCCCGTAGAGAATGATGTCCGACTCAACTCTACATATCCTCCACTCCCTCTTCTCACTATCGCTTGGTTTGTGTTTACCAAAATTCTTTGACCTTGCTTTGATTGAAATGGGCTCTACACGAACTCCATATACAATTCTATCCTTCCCAAGTGCTTCTCACTCATTTCAACTATTAGTGTTAAAGGTCTTCTGCTTTGGCACATAGTTTTCATCATCCTCGTGGTTGGCTTATTCCAACACGAGTGAATGCCTTTTGTTTTGGTGTTTGCCTTTCATGTAAACCCATTTTCCCTGCTCCAAAAATTCTGAACATTTTCAGTAAGATAGATCACTGTTTTATCTACAATTTCTCTTCTTACATCAATTCGATAATCATTATGGATCATTCATAAAATTTATGTTAACGCCGGACACTCTGTCCAGAAAATCTGCAGCATCACTTTCACTTCTTCTTCTGTTTTGAATAGGTTAACCACATTCAAATGATCTGAATTTTTGACATGTTTCAGACAAAACTTTTATCTATAACTTTCCTTTTGGTATTAAGTTCAAATTCTTTTCGTTTGATCGCAATCTGCAATTCAAATCAATGTTTACTAATCTGGAAATTCTGACAGCTTGTGCATTCGGCAAAAATAATTGTTTTTGACCGAC
Source organism: Gentiana macrophylla (assembly GCA_026214975.1). NCBI lineage: Eukaryota > Viridiplantae > Streptophyta > Magnoliopsida > Gentianales > Gentianaceae > Gentiana > Gentiana macrophylla. The sequence continues at coordinate 92,252,107 of CM047808.1, read as the reverse complement.
TTCTTCTCATCCAAAAATTCTAATATTTTTCTGTCACCTGGGAAACTCCAGAATCTATATCTTTTCTCCTTTGATCATGCGCAAAATCCTTTTGGTTTGGGCTGCACAAGGCGATAATATCAGATCAGGGATTAAATATCATTGACAACAGGCTAAAAGGAATCCTCACCTCCTTGACTTAGAGTTTGGGCTAAGTGAGTAATAAGTTATGATTTTGATGTTTTAGAAGTTTCCTCAAAGTTTGATCTTCTTCTAGAGTAAGTCTCTTAGTAGGATGTTAGTAAGCTAACATTATTGTTTCTTTTGCAGTTATAAACAAGCACAAAGACGTTACCTTCCAGTATGCCATGTTTGAAGTTCAAAACCTTTTAAGCCTTTTCTAGTAAATTACTTCCATTCGATTCTTCACTTGAGGTATTTGAGTTCAATAACTTCTCGCCATCTTCAGTCACGAATTATCTCAGAAACATATCTCCTTAAGCCTTTCTTTGTGAACAAGTTCATTCCTTCTTACTTTTCAAAATCAAAGAAACAAGTTCTCTCTAATGTTGCATTGTTGTACTTTCATTCCTCCTTTCAATCCAAAATTGATTAAATCTCTTATGACAAATCATTCTTCTTACTTGTGTTCATTCTCATCTTCCTTCCTAAGGGTAGTTTTGATATTGTAAGCTTCTCATCTAATGTTGCCTGCTCTTTCAAGGTATGCATCTCACCATCTTGCCAGTCAGGTCTTTAAAGCCTACTATGACATACATTTTCAATTATTTACCCTCAACCTTTTGACAATCTACGCAAAACCAGTTCAAGCAGAAAGTAGTCTCTGCCAAGATGCCTTCCGAACCTATCTTGCCAACCAACATATGGACTCCACAGTCTTATTAATTTCAATTCAGATTAATGCACCTTGCGCCTTTTCAACTTTAAATCTCTTTCGGGCCATTTAGAGCCATGAACCACCGGACACACCTTTTGGTGTTCCCTCTCATGTCTTTGTGGTTCTATAACAATTTTGTTAAACCAGCTGAAATGTCTGTTCTATTTTAACCTTTTCGTTCCCTCATAAGGAATAACCTTAAGCATTTATTCTTTGGCATTGTACTGCACCTCTCGAGTAGTGCAACCTTGAACCCTTGAATTGGACCGTCAATGATTTTTTTTACATCTCTTTTGGAAGTTTAAATTAATTCTACGAAATCAAACTCTATCCGACATTTCTTAAGTATCTTTCATCCTTCACACAAAATCTTGGTTATCGCATACTCTTATTTTCAATACTTTTGATTTTCCTTTACATTACCTTGAGAAAGTTTCTATCTCATTTCAATTTTGAGATAACCTCTCTTTGACTTGTGCAAACTTGGACACTTTTTGACAAGTTTTTATTTCATTCTAAGACCTTTTTGGTATGCTCATTTTGGCACCTTAGCATCTTCACGTTGAGATTCTTGCTCCCTTTTTGATTTCCCGGTTGTTTATTCTTTCAGGTGCTCGACCTTGCACTTTTGCCTTGTTCTTCTGTTGTGGAATGATTCCTCTACGACATTCATGCGAACTGAGGACCTTCCTAGTTCACCAACAACCATTTTGTTTATCAAATCGTTAACGACTAAGGTCACTTGCCAGACGTTCTCAAGTCCAATATTCTTTTCCCTCTTATATTAGAGTTCACAAGTCCATCATGTGATGTTTTCCTTAACGTTCCCACTTTCTAAGGGCTTATGTAAGAGCTCATTATCTCCCTTTCAAGTGGCCTGAGTTCTTTTGCAAACCAACGTATCTTGCAGAATTCAACTTTCTTAAAATAATTTCATCTGCAAGATAATCCTTTTGCTTTTTCTTTGGTGGTCATCTTTTATACTATGACATCACACTCATTCTTCAATTTTGAACCAACTTCAAACTTCTCTCGATCTTGAGTCATCTTGTTTTGTTTGTAACCCATGAAACTTCCCTTGTTTTGAGAACTTATTGCCTCATCTTCAGCTTACCAGGTTGACATGCCATCCTGGTGCTCAACTTGTCAGTTTTTAACTTTATTTGTTTTCCAAGATAACCCTCATTGGCATAAGGATTGGATCAGTCCGTCAGAGAGAAAGTATGGAAAATGCGTGTTTCTCCTTCCCAAGAAGTCTCAGAGATCTTTCATCTGGGATCCTTGCAGTCCTACAGCAAGCTTGTGCCGCAGTGATGGAAGTTGAGATCAAACGGAGTCAATCGTGTTAAGAGTTACGGACCAGTTGGAAAGTTTAAGCATTTGATGATTCCTTCAGCAAACTGAAGTAAAATGCGTTGTACCGTTGATTTCAAGACTCGGGACAATGGATGAGATCGCGAAGAATCTAGATGAAGATTTAATTGTTGTCGGTTACAAGCGAGTGGTCGGGGCCAAACCAACCAATGGTTGCGAGATTGATGAAGAAGGCAACCCCCAGCATCAGAATCGGGCTTGTATTCCGAATGTAGAAGATTTGATGAAGACAACAGAGAATGAAGCCCCCAAGATAGCATTGTAGTTCATCCGGGAGCAACTAAGATATGTAGAGAGTTGAAACAGTACTACTCATGGCCCTTCATGAAGATAAAGATAGCAGAGTTGCCCACAACACCAACTACCACGCCAGCTTCCAGATGCCACCTTTTGAAGCTCTGCATGGAAGAAAACGTAGAACGCCAGTTATCTTGGATGAAGTGGAACAAAGACATATTACATGACCAGAATTGATACAACAAGCCAACGAGGAGATCGAAGTGGACCGTCGCAACCTCGAGATGGCTCAAGACAGGTAGAAGAGTTGGGAAGATGGAAGAAGAACACTGTTAGAGTTTGAAGTTAAAGATAAAGTGTATCTGAAGACGTTCCCAGTTAAAGGATTAAGACAGCTCGGGCATACATGCAACTAAGCCCCAGTTATGAAGGCCCTTACATGATCTTGCCTGAAATTGGACCTTTAGCTTATCCATTTGGAGTTACCAGAATCCCTTTCACGAGTGCATGACATCCTTCATGTGTCAATATTAAAGAAATGCTTAACCGACATTGATGTGGAAGCACACATTGACCTTGAAATGCTTGAAGAGAACTTGACCTACAAGGAAGAATCAGTTGCACCTCGGAGCAGAAGAGGAAGAAAGTTAAGAAGGAAGACGTAAAACTACTTTTGACTCGGTGGAGCAGTCACACACTGGCAGAGGCGACATGAGAGTTAGAAGACGACACGCTTTGTGAAGCTCCAGAGTTCAAGTACCTCCCAATCATGTTCAGTTTCGAGGATGAAACTTGTGTTAAGGGGAGATGATGTAACACCCCGAAAATCCAAAAAGGGTATAAATGTAAATTGGGGATTTATTCATTAATTTCCTATTTTTTATTTTTATTTTACCTAAAAGAATTAATTAAAGGAAATAATTAATTATGGATTAAAGGATTTTAATTAAAGGATTTAATTAAGGGTATTTAAAAGGGAATAAATCCCTAATTAGTCATTATTCACATTACGTAAGTTTTCTGAAAACGGAAGAAGGAGGGCGACGCATTAACAGAGAAAAGAGGGAGACGTAAACTCGAATCACGAAGCTAAACGGTTGACAATTTGTGCAGACACCTGTAGAAGAATTTGATCACCACGAGAAGACGATCGTTTGGATAATAATTGTTTTCTAAACGGTAAGATTTCATCCTTAGCCCTAAAATCTAGATTCATACGTTCTTGAGTTAAAAACTGAGTTTTTATGGAATAGAAATGTTCTCTAATCGTAGTGGAATGATTTATGATCGTAGGTTTGTTCGTAGGAGTGAAGGAGTTGCGTTTACTTTCAAGTTTGTATTCAAATTCCTTTTTGAAAGATTAAAGGTAAGGGGGTGTTCTTAAATGGATTTGGTGTTCAACCGTATTTAATTATGTTTTATTTGTTAATTATTGTTGCTGTTATTGTTGCTAAAGATTTGTTTCTTTTTTTATATATCACCATGAACTATTGCTGAAAGAAGAGAAAATTAGGACATGATGCATATTGATGTATATTTGTTGCCATAGGGAAAGAAAAAAATATAATAGAAATAAGATGAACCTAGCAGACTACTCCGAAAAGGTTTAGGAAAAAAAAGGTTTAATTATGTTTTTATTTCTATTTCTTCTTCTTCCGGTATAAAATTATGAATTTAAGTTCTTGGAGAACAGAGAAAAGTGGGAGACGCAAACTCGAATCACGATGCTAAACGGTTGACAATTTGTGCAGACACCTGTAGAAGAATTTTATCACCACGAGAAGACGATCGTTTGGAAAATAATCGCTTTCTAAACGGTAAGATTTCAACCTTAGCCCTAAAATCTAGATTCATACGTTCTTGAGTTAAAAACTGAGTTTTTATGGAATAGAAAGGTTGCCTAATCGCAGTGGAATGATTTATGATCGTAGGTTTGTTCGTAGGAGTGGAGTTGCGTTTATTTTCAAGTTTTCTTTCAAATTCGTTTTTGAAAGATTAAAGGTAAGGGGGTGATTTAAACGGATTTGGTGTTCAACCGTATTTAATTATGTTTTATTTGTTAATTAATGTTGTTGTTATTGTTGTAAAAAGATTCTTTTTTTTATATCGCCGTGAACTATTGCTGAAAGAAGGAAAATTAGGATATGATGCATATTGATGTATATATGCTGCCGTAGGAAAAGAAAAAAATATAATAAAAATAAGATGAACCTAGCTGACTACTCCGAAAAGGTTTAGGGAAAAAAAAAGGCTTAATTATATTTTTATTTCTATTTCTCCTTCTTCCAGAATAAAATTATGAATTTATTTTTTTGGTGGAAAAAAGAATATAAGATGCAAGGGTGATAAAACATGCATCTAAAATCGATACAATGAGATGATATAATGTGTAAGCCTTTCGAATAAATGGATGTTGTAATAGGTATAAATGTGCTTGTTGGGTGCCAAAACACCATGTTCCCCTTATTTTGATGATTTTGCTTGTACGTGTTGTTTTTGAATGTTGTGCATTCTTTTGAGGGCATTAAATGATACTTTGCAATGTCTAACTTCGATTTCTGGTAACCTTGGTATCAAATCGCACCATAATTGAGACTCTCTGCGGGGAGAAGGTGGAAGCACCGAAAGGCGTTGTTTAGGCCTTGTGGGACATTGACTTAGTATTCATTGATCTTTTAATAACGTGCTAGGTAGTATAACTAGATTGTCTAGGACTAGAAGTCCTTAGGAAGCCTTATACGTGAATGACCAGGTGGTTAGAACTTAACTCGTAAATACATATATGGTTGTCTAAAAGCTAAAACGTCAATATCATAAATTGAAGAATGGGATTCTTACAGCCCTTTTGAGTTATGTGTCAATGGACAACGTGTAATTTCCCACATGGAGACCTAAGTCCATGCCCCCTTGAGAGGTGCTTAATATGTCTCGGTGCATTCTCACCATGCACAGTGTCCTTTGATATTGATGTAACAAATTTATGTGCGTGAGGATGTACTATGTGATCTAGTAGAGGGTGAGGGTGATCTCAATGCAACCTATGTGGTAGAGATTGTAGAATTTACTTGTTATGTATGATATGTTATATATTGTGTATAACCGTTTCTTCTACCCATTACTAAGTACATAAGTACTTACCACTCTTCTCTCTCTTTTGTTAGCACCCCGAGAAGGTGGTTGACAGGATGATGATGATTTTAGTTATGACGATGGAGTTGATAGAGTTGATGCTTGAGCTCTAAAGTTACGATGACTTAGACATTTATCTTATGCACTTTTAGTCATTCAGTTTTGAGACATAGACTTAGTACCTTTTCCGTTTCATTTGGGATGTAATGAGTCGAAAAACATTTATTTCGTTGTTTGTCGTTTTAGTTTTCTTAGACGTAGATTTTGGGACTTGGTGATCCTTTTGATTGTTGTTTGACTTTCTTTTACTACAAGAAAATAGCGTTTTTACGACGTGCAATGCGAGTTGTAATTTACCTTTTACGACGTGCACCTGCTCGTCGTAAAACACCGCGTAGTATAATCGAATTTATCTTACGACGTGCACCCACGCGCGTCATATGTTATAGTTACAACGTGCATTAGCATGTCGTATATGTCTCGTTTATGGCATGTTTTAGCACGTGGTAATTAGTTCCTGCCAATTTATTTACAACGTGCAAATGTGCGTCGTAAGTTTTAACTTTACGACGTGTCGTGCACGTCGTAAACGGGTTTCTGCCAATTGAAATAGACATTCACAACATGCTTTTGCACGTCGTAATTGGTTCCAGCTATCGTAATTTACAATTTTACGACGTGTTGTGCATACACTAATTCCCACCAATTACATATCATAACACACCAAATTCAAAACGTCACACAAAATTTTTCTATCAAGTTGCAAATTGATCATTAATCTAAATAAAATAGTATTGCATTACGAATTCTTCTTACTAGTAATAATAATAATAATAATAACCACTAGCTTCAAAAAGAAGTCTAGCAAAAAGGGTACAATTTGGTGTGGCTCAAACAACAATCAGAAATAGTAATAACAGTAAAACAACACACAAATTAAGCCCAACTGATCAAAAGCTAAAGAGGGTTTTAAGCATTGGAAGCCTAGTCCAAAAGCTAATACAAATAACATTCAAAGCTGCCTGCCCTTCCCTTATTTCAAAATGTAATTAGCAAAGCCACCCCATCCATCTATTGCATCCACTAATGATGATCACACTGCCTAGAGAAAAATAAGAGGTCAAATTTGAACACAATTGAGGTATTATTTATGATATTATGATGTATATACATGAATAACCATATAAATGATAAAGATTGTATATAAAACCATAGTACTAAACAAAATACAAAGTTTATAAAAGGAAAAACAGAAACAATATGGGCCCTAATACAGCCTATGATCTTGCATGCCGAATATAATCCGGATTGTTCTCTCACATATCTACCATAGGAATTGGACAAGTCCAGCCACACAATTACACATTGGAGATCCCACAAAGCAAACATAATAAAGATGGGGGGAGATCTCTGCAGGGGGGAGTTCTTTATTACCAAACTATTACCAGTATAACGTGTGTATGAAAAAAACGTCTGCTTCCTCCCACCTTCCTCCCACAACATTAACAAAAAAGATTAACTTACCTCCCAATATGGCAGGTCAAAGAATATCGATCTCTTCTTCCATCGTTTGGTAAGCTTGAAAGGATCGTCACCATCATCATCAGATTCATTATTTATGTCGACTGAAGTCCTTGCTCTCTTTCGTTTGCCAGATACCTTATCTTTCTTCACCTTCTTTCTCCAATCATTTTCAATTTGCTTAACAACTTCAAAAGTTTGTGATCAAGTTAAATATATAGGTCTGGTTCTACGCTCTACGGTACCATCAAACCAACCTGCTTTAAAACGGTAAGGATGATCCTCAGGAAGCCACCTGCGATGGCCCATATATACGTCTTTTTTCCTATTTTCCAACCATTTAGAACAAGTTTGAACACCACATACAGGGCATGCTTTTTTTTTCCCCTTAGTGGAGTATCCCGATAAATTCCTATACGCGGGAAAATCATTGATGGTCCACATCAAAATTGCCTTCATATTAAATGTTGATTCACTACAAGCATCATACACTCTCACCCCATTTTCCCAAAGCTCTTTTAAATCATCAACAAGTGGTTGTAAGTATACATCGATATCATTTCCAGGTTGCTTGGGACTCGGGATCAACAATGTTAACATGAGATTTTCCTTGGACATACACAATGAAGGGGAAATATTATATATCATCAAAATCACCGGCCAACAACTATACCGAGAATTCGAATCACCAAATGGATTAAATCCATAGGCCGCGAGACCAAGTCTAATATTACGAGGTTCGGCTGCAAATGTAGGCCATCTGCTATCAATGTTCTTCCATGCAGGAGAATTAACCGGATGACACATTTTTCCATCTTTGCTTTTATGGTTATCATGCCATGTTAGTTGTTTAGACTTTTCCACAGACTTAAACATCCTCCTAAGACTAGGTATAATTGGAAAATACCTAAGCACCTTTGCTGGTGTTCCTTTCATAACCTTTTCAGACTTTATGTCAACCTTCCACCTTGATGTACCACATTTTGGACAGGACTGTGCTTCTTCTAGCTCTTAACAAGCAACAATTATTTACACAAGCATGTATTTTTTGGTAACCAAGATCAAATGCTTTCAATACTTTTCTAGCCGCATATAGAGAACCTGGAAGAGTATTTCCATCTAGCAGAATTTTTTTGATGAGTGGAAAAAGTTCATCTATAGCGTTATCAGGTAAATTAAAACGAGCTTTATATTTGAAAATGGAAACAATGGAAGCAATTGTGGTAGTGGAGCACCCAGAAAAAACTGTCAATTCTGCCTCCTCTATTATTTTTATTATCTCGTCGTCATTCATTTCATCCATTGCTTCAATAACAACTTCATCATCACATAATGCATCCTTCAACATGTAGTATGTTTCTGGAACTTGAACATCTTGATGTTGTGTAGATGTTGACCCCTCTGGATGTAGAATTTGATTAACTTCAACAGGATGCATTGCATTCATGCATATGTGACCAAAAACCATCTTAGGTTCATGCCATTTTATATTTACACAGTTGAAACATGGCATCTAATGGTAGGTGGATTTTCTAAACTGGTGGAAAGATTATCAACATATCGTTGAGCTCCATCACGATATGTTTTTGTGTTCCTATATCATTTGCAAAGTTGTTAGCAATGTGCCTATGAAACTACACTTGAACTACATGATAAAGGTGTTGCATATAACATGGGGTAGTATATCCATTCTGTATCCATCTCTATGTGGTTTATGCCTTCACAAAGGATGTGCTAACTTTACTTCACAAATATTGATTAGTCTTTAAATCTAGATCCTTCAACTCCAGGATTCATCAGTTCATGCAATTATAATATTCAAGAAACAAGTTTCATTTCGAAAGTTAAGAACATGGATGAACAAGAAACAGTTAATATACTTTTACTTTCTACCAATAAAAGGAATATGCAAACACAATTACCAACAATATCTATTTATTAATTAGCTATCTCCTAGTCAGCCGAACCCTTTTTGTGCTTCATCATCTCAAGTTTACAATCCCGACAAAAGTGTCATTTTTCCACTTGTCCTCATTAAAAGCAACTTGGAAAACATTACGCTCATCAGAAAATTACCTGTACTACAGCCACATAATACTTCGAGTTGTTCCGAGCACTAAAGTCGGTTATATTTGTTGGAGCTTGAGTATTTACCTGCATTAAACAGAGGAATGTATAGTTACAGAACTAAAATAAGTGAATCACTTACTCAGCAAATGATCACACGCAGTACAATTTAGTCAATCTTTTCCTAAAACAAGTGAATCCCTACTCAAAACAAAAACAGACAACAGTATCTGAACATACTCCTTACTTTTTAATCCCTGAGCACACACTTTTTCTTCGTTCAAGCCCTCTCCGACACTAACGCGGGATGGGATCGTCTATTTCCATAAGAATGGAGAGGCTGTCCTCATGTACTTAAGCACTGGGCTTTATAATGAGACAGAACTCCCTTCCAAAAAGGCAATAACAAACAAACAGAGGCAATCAAAACATTCTAAACTAAGAGTCTCCAACAACACAAGAGCTTTTACTCAATCCCAACAAAATTCCTCTCAAGTGCATGTACTTAAGCCCTCCTCTCTTCTACATATAATGTACTGAATCTAATTACACAATTTCTAACATGCTCGTTGTTCACACTTACTCAACTGGTAGAAATATGAAAATTTCACTAAACTAAATACTTTTTATATCCACTTTGAAACTCAAACTGCAAATCAAAAAGGCCCACCCTTTTGGTCATAATTACCACAAAAGCTGCATCATATACTTAGCCACAACATTTCTCACAGATAAAACAAACACCTTTCTCACAGAACAGTACAAATCACACAACAAATGATCACAAGCAGGGAGAAAAGTACAATGCCGAAAAATTAATAGAAAAACAACTAAGGCTATTTCCATATAAACATAAAATGATTTCCATGATACCATGTGCAACAAAGAACATCAATTCAAATGTACAGAACATACTCAGCCTTTGTGAGCAATTTCAGGAAGGTTCTAGGCCTAACCCCACCATTATTAAAATCCCAGATAATTTCAATAATGGATACACCAAATATCACGCAAACCCCATTGGTAATAACCCGCCCTCTCCCCCAACCCTAAAACAGTAACGAGATAGAAAAAGGATCGGGAAAACCTAGAAGTCACAACTTCAAACAAGCAATCACGCAATGAAACTGTTGGATAAAGGATTGCAAAATAAAGAAGGATTGTAAACAGAAAATTGAAACTTTAAATCTGTAATTAAAGAAATTAAAGTATCGTTTTTGCAGAGTACGAAGCGTGGATACTGAGATTTGGGGAAAATTTTGCAGCGGAGGGAGAAGAATAGGAACACCCATACCTGGAATTGTATGAAGCAAGGAGCTCTCGTCGGATGGAGGTGAGCAAAGAGGTATCGTCGGACTAATTTTTCTTGTAGCGGCTGGAGCTATCGTTGGATTGAGGGCTTTAGGAAATATTTAGGGAAATAATGCTTTTGTTGAAACAGATATAGGATTCTCGCTAAAAGAATCACGACGTGCAAATATAAGCACGCCATAAATATTCTTTAACACACGACATGCAAGCAAAACGCGTTGTAAATTAAACAATATTCGGATATTTAATGATGTGCTAATGGATGAAAGCCGTAAATGTTAAAACTTACGACGTGCTTTAAATGCACGTCATAAAACGCGCGTCGTAATTTAACAGTTTTCTTGTAGTTTCCGAGTAATCTTTTAGATTTAATTTATTACGCTTTTACTCTGATTAATTGTTACGAGACTTATGTATATATTAATTTTGGCAATATAAAAATTAATATATGAATGCCGGGCGTTCTTTACGGATAAGTACTCGGTATTCGGAACGGGGCGTCACATTTTCATCAACAACATTCTCTTTCCCTAATCCCTTCCCCTTCTTCCCACCACTACCAGACTCATCTTTCAAATACACACCTATGCTAACTCGCCCAGGATTCGTATCATTATCCTCATCACGGAGATGAAACTCCTCCGGCCCAGTAACTGAAGAAGTTTTTCACCAATCTTTACTGTGGATTTGATTTTGATTTGTTGTACACCAAACGAATTGGGGAGATAATAATGCCGGTAAAGAAAAATGCCGTTCAATTAGATTCAGAAATGTTTTTTCGACGATGAAGTAAAAGGAGTGATAATTGAAAATAAGGGTAAAATGGTCCATGACCAATAATTTTGTCTTATTGCAACTAAAAAAAGGGTTGTGGAACTTAATTGGGTAGTAAAAACCGGATTATTCCCTAATTTTCTCTTAATTAAATTAAAAAGTAAAAAAACAATGAGCAAAATAAAAGGATAAGTTTTAACAATAATATACCGCTATAGCAAGTAAAACAAAAGGATAAGTTTTAACAATATTTTGTTTTCCCTAAAAAGTGTATCTTTCTAATTATTATTTTTATTAATTATTTTTTAAAAAAACAACGATTAAAATAAAAGATAAGTTTTAACAATAATATACCGCTATAGCAAGTAAAACAAAAGGATAAGTTTTAACAATAATTTACTGCTATAGCATTTTTCACACGATTAACAAAGTTTTACGACTTAAAAAAAGTTTTACTATCCTAAAAAAAAAATGTTTTACAGAAAAAAAAGTTTAGGTGTTACGGACCCGAAGAAAATCAACAATCAAAACAAACCAATTTAGTGCTATAATATTATTTCAACGATTAACGCTGCATACATTAATTTTCATATTTTAATCATCGAAGAAAACATATGAATACTAATATATCATAGCAACCAAAATTATTTAGGAATAAGATCGTGTATTGTAATGTATCATAGCAACCAAAATAATTTAGGAATTTCACCTATAATATTGTTGGCGATGGAAATAATCTTGCCATCACACACATAGATTCTATTGTTCGTGATGGAAATAAAACAAGTCAACCAAACATGAAATCAATTTATAACAATAATATTTATTATTCTAATATGTCTATTTTATATAAATTAAACACATAATTAACAATATATGTGTAATATTATTTTATCAAGAAAAGAATGAACCGTACAAGTTGTACAAAAGCCAAGGCAAAAAAACACTACAAAATTTGTAGGCTAGCAAAAAAAAAAAAAAAAAAATCAAGTCCAAACTAATCTAAGTTCATGGCTTTACGAACAGCTTCAAAAATAAAAATCATCTTCGGGGTCGGTGTGTGCCACTACCATGCCTTTCTTGGTTACACCAATACCGGATGCTTTGAACGAGTTCACGAAATAGATATCTCCAGAATTCGATAGTATTGTGCTTGTACTTATTCAATTAAGACATCTCTCGAGCCACTCAAGAATCTCAAAAGTCAAGGTAAAATAGGTACAGTGTTGCCGATTAATAACATTTCTCCATATATTGTTTACCCAAGGGCAATTTATCAAAGCGTGCATGATGGATTCAAGGAACACACCACATCTATAGCATGTTCCATCATAAATGATATGCCTTGAAGATATGAGTCGGCCGTAAGAAGATCACCCCGTTGTATCTACCATCGTAAAACATTGCCTCTAAGGGGCCTTTACTACACCAGATTGATTTCTAGACACATGTACCAACTATCGAGGAGGGGTCCTGTTGACTCTGAAGTTCAAAGTATGCAGAGCTTACTGAAAGTTTACTAGAGATGGTCGGTTTCCATATGATATTGCCGTGATCATCGAGATCAAAAGCATTCGGCCGGAAAGTATTTGCAGCAAAGCATATATGATGCCATATAAAAGAGCGGTGGATTTGGGTGCATCAAGAGGTGAGCCATATATATTTGTGTCTTAAGATCTGCACCCATAATTTACCATTCTCAGAAAGCAATTTCCACAAAAGTTTAGCCAAAAGTGTGTTATTCATGTCTCGGGCAGTACGTATTCCTAGGTCCCCACTAAGTTTAAGTTGACCTATGGATTGTCGTGCTACAAGATGTAAAGTTATCTTCTCCATATCATAGCCCTGGAAAAATAACATGTCATTTTGTCCTGTTCATTCATGACAAAAGCATGTAGGCGAACAATTTGCATGTGGTAATAGGTGGTCGTGGTGAGAAGCGTTTGTGTTAAGATGACTCATCCAACTTTGGAGAGAGTGGAGGCTTTCGAGGTCAGTAATTTTGATGGGACTTTATCTATAATTCCTTCAAAATCCTTGACCCGACCATGATTCAATGGGACGTGAAGATATTTTTTAAAATATATAGGGGACATACCGAGTTCTTCTGCGATGTTGTGTATTACTTGAGTATTCATGTTGGGTGAACTTGTGAATCTTGATTTAGAGATACCGATTTTCTGGCCCGACATATCGCAAAAAAGGAATAGACCGCAGTCAATTTCATGCACCTGGTTTATGGTTGCTTTCGAGAAGAAAATGAGGTCATCCGGAAAGAATAGATGGGAAATTATTGGCCCTCCACGTGAATCAATAATCGATTTCCATTTCTTAGCAGTAATAAAAAGATTAATTAAGCAACTCACCATTCGCATAATGAGTACGAAGAGATACAAAGCTAAATGATCACATTGTTTTGGTCCATGATAAAGTTGGAATCCTTAGAGGGGGGTATCATTCCAAAGAATCTCTAATGAAGTGCTAAATAATGTGAACATGATTAGATCGACAAGACTGTCATTAAATCCCACTTGAAATAGAATTTGACAAAAGAATGACCAACTGACCATGTCATAGACCTTTTCAAGATCGACTTTGACAACCATGAATCCTTTGTTGCTAGATTTTTTCCTCATACTGTATAAAACCTCTAGAGTCACAATGATGTTGTCCGAAGTCTGCCTACCAGGAATGAAGGCGTTTTGTTTGTTGTCGATAATTTTTTCGATGATCAAACACAGCCGGTTAGCAATAATTTTTGTGATAGTCTTGGTGGTGTCATTCGCAAGAGCTATGTGGTGTAGCTGAGAGACAGATTCGGGGGGCTTAACTTTAAGAATTAAGGTGATAAAGGTCCGGTTCATATCATGTGGAAAGCTATTTTCCCGGAATACCTTGGTGACCCAAGCCACGATAGATGGGCCAACATGTCCCAGTTCTTTTGATAGAAGATTGGGAGGAAGCCATTTAGTCCGGTGATTTGAAGGGTCCCATTTAAAAAATTGTAGATTGTACTTCCCCTGCACTAACAAGACGGTTTAGAAGCCTCTTACCAGCATGATTAACTAGCAGAGAAAACATGCCTTGAGGAAAGGGTGTCACTGGTTTTTCAATATAAGGATCCATGAAGTACTGTCAAACCATAGCATGACGTACGAAATTCATTGCCATTGATCCTCCCATTGGCATCTTTTATATAAAGAATATTATTCCTTCCTCTTCTTCGTTTGGTGGAGAGATAGAAATATCACATGTTACGTGTTGGAAAGGTGTCCTAAACCCAATCGGGTTGGAATGGATCTGACCGGGTCGGGTCATTTACAGTCTATTTAGTTCATGTAATAACTTTATTATGATTAATAAGAAGCACTTATGTTATTATATATTGTTTATCTTAATATTATTTGTTGTATATATATAGTAACGTCCCTAGTATCAATCTGTGATAGAGAAACCATGATAGTGATTATGGTTGATGAGATTTCTAATCACTATAACAAGCTAGGTTGGTACTTAAATGTCTCTAGTCTTACATATTATCAAATGGGACATTGATAGTATAGTCAGACTAGCACGTATTAGATGTCTTCTATATTTTAGAAGATAGGGATAGATCTCGTCTATCAAAGTGTAGAGACACTTGGACTGTACGTGGACGTGTATTAGAGAATGCGTATGTTAGACTGACCCACTTACATTAAGTGTCACACTATGTGGAGGTTGTGTAATTATCCTTTTTGACCGGAGTCTTCATGGCATCATGGTGTGGATTGTCATGCTTTGACACTATTGAGATTTCCCCTAGCCACGGGGCAATCATGCGGTAGTGATTGGGTATGTTATTGAAGCATGCGGAGTATACATGATTGGTCGTCCGGGAATCGCGTATCCTATGATTGGGATCGAATATCCGAAATGGCCTTCATATAAGGAGTGTCTAGCTCTCGAGAATCTTTGCAAAGTGCGAGTAAATGTGTTATTCCGAGAGAGCGTGATATCCAGATTATAAGATACGATCGTTAATGTATTGACACTCGAGATACGATCGTATGGGTATTATATCAGTGATAGGATTGTAAGTTACACGGTAACTGCTTCACATGAAAGGTAGTAGTCATTGCTTTTGACTCTTCCGATGATTGAGGGTCACGGTGTGTTGCTAGACGCTATCCCATGATCGTTAGCTATGAAGGGCATTTTAGTAAATTGCACTTTGTGTCTACGGCCAACATATTCGGAAGCCTATCGGGTCACACACATATGAACTTTAAGTCGGATTAAAATGCGGTTATAGTTGATAACCAAATAAGGAAAGTTTATCTCTAGACTATAAAGGTTATAGTGGTAAATTAATATGGTGGTATTTATTTATTATGAATAAATAATATACAAGATATTAATTATATTAATTAAAGAATATTCCGGAAGTCAATCCTTTGACTATTGGGGCTCCACATTGAAGTGTGTAAGATACACTTGGATTGTGCACTTTAATTAATAAGATTACCATAATATTAATATAAGCTATTAATTGATTTTGGAAAAATAGATTTATAGTAATAAGATAATTATATTCAATATAAGATATTAGCAAAGTTAATTATAATTAAAGAGATAAATCACTCAAATTGATTTTCCTTATTTTATTGGTAAAATGTTTTCTTCTCCTCCACACCATATGGGGCGCCACTTTGCCTATATAAAGGAAGTGGGTGTCAAGCTCTTTTGTACATCACAATTGCAAGAGCTCATAGTTCTTGTGTAAAATAGAGAGCAACCTATAGTGAGTTTGTGAGGGAGGAAAAAGGCCGGTCTAGCAACCGGAGTTTTTCCGATAGCAATCCAAGGAGGATTCCGGCGAGGAGTTCGTGTGGATTAGCGATAGAGGCCGGACACGTGGACGGCTTGCGCACTGTACTACTCTCCGTTGACGGTCAAAGCGACAATCTTATAGATCATCTAAGGTATAACCGTCAAACTACTTAACGTGTTTATTCCATTAAACGAAGAACGATCTAGAAAAGGAAATCAAATTTTAAATTCCGCTGCGTTAAACTAGTGATATCCTAACAGCGGTAGCAGAGCCAGACTTCGAGCTTAAGCAATAAGCATAATTTAATTGCGTAGTATTTAATCGATAGATGCAAGATTTAAATCATGAGACGTTAAAACAAAAAAAAGGGTTTTGGGGGGGCTCGGCCGACTGGCGGCGGCCCCCTCCTCTGCGGCGGCGGCGGTGGCCTTAGGGCTGCCTTCCGTCGGCTGTCCTCTTCCAATGGGGGTGATCGACCCTTTTCGTTTTGTGATATTTATTGTGCATAGATATCTCGTTTGTTTAGTTATGTCATATGGCCAACCAATGGTTCAAATAGTTTGGGCCATTGGGAAACCACATGGCATGTTGGCCTTTCCAAATTTTGATTTGGAATAGGCCTAGGCTCTTTTCAAATATTTGATTTGTAAAAGGCCTAGGCCTAGGCCACTTCCAAAATTTTGACTTTGGAAAGTGGCCAGGCCTAAACCAAAACTAGTTGGCCTTTCCAAATTTTGATTTGAAATAGGCCTAGGCCCCTTTCAAATATTTGATTTATAAAAGGCCTAGGCCTAGGCCACTTCAAAAATTTTGATTTTGGAAAGTGGCCAGGCCTAAGCCAAATTACTTTGGAAAAGGAAACAAATGTGAGACTTTATAATTTTAATTTTATTTTGAATAGTTCAAATTTAATTGAAATTAAAATCGATTTAAAATTAAATGTTAATTTTAATTTTCGATTGAGTCATATAATTAATTAAAAGTTATTTAATTATTTGATGTGATAAAATAAAGACGCATAAGTAGTTAAAATTAGAATTTAATCTTTTTCATAAGATAAAATTGTATGGATTAGATGTGTAGATATAATGTGATTATATGGACCCCGATTGATCATGGACTCGACCAATAGGATAGATGAGAATGTTTTATTTATGTTGGTTTTTTGAAAAATTGTCATAGGCCGTTATGAAGAACATGACCTAGTTTACTTTTTGCACTATCCCATTCCCGTTAGCTCCCCCCCATGTGCGGCGGGTGTAATTATTTATTAGATAGATTATTATGTAACAAGAATGGAGCAAGAAGATGAAGACCAAAGAGAGATAAAGAACCCATTGGCGTACAGCAATAAAGATCCTATTGGCGGTTGCAGATACCCTTAGTTTGTGACCCGCGGTTTCGTCAGTTTGTATTCAAAACCGCACCTAGGAAAAGTCCATTATCATACCAGTTATTTTGTGCGCGGAATGTTGTGTATGTTTTACTTTATATGATATCATAGTAATATGCACATGGTAGATGAGACCATAATTAAACCAATTAATTAAGTGAATTAATTTAAAATTATTCCCACGCCAAAAATCGAGCCAAAATTGTCTCCCATTATTATAATGACGGTGAAGAGCCCTTGTTCGGATCCAACTGATCGGCCCACGTCGGGAGTTGACCTACTACGGGTATATCGTTATTATTGAGATATGATCGTTACGAGATCTCATGAATATTGGGTTATGACTCCACTAGAATCTTACGGTGATTGGCCCACGTCAGGACCGTCTGATTTTAGAGACAAGGGGTGGCTATCACATAGAGATGTGAACTGTCAAAGAGTTGACTAGTCAACCAATGGAAATCGAATAAGATTCGATCGGTAATTAGTACCCACCTTCGAAATTGACCTGGTCTACGGCCCACGTCCGGGATCGAGTCAACTAGATAGGATTCCATCCACTAAGGAATTAATTAAATTCTTGAAAGCTAATTGGGAATAGTTGGCTAGTGGGAGTAAAACCTTAGGAAATTTTAAGTGCAAATTTAGGGTTTTTCATACATGAATTTTACTTATTCTATCTTTATTTATTGTTGTAGAAAATGTCAAACAAATTGAACCTTTGTTTTATCATCAAAAACAAGCTTGACGAAACTAATTTTCTCGATTGGGAAAGAAACCTCAAAATCGTTTTGAGGCACGAGAAGATTGGCTATGTCTTGGACGAGGCCCTGCCGGAAAAGCCCGCTGAGGGTTCGACTGTGGATGCTGTCGAAAAGTATAACAAGCAATCGCTCGACAAGATCGATGCTACATGTATCATGCTTGCTTCTATGACACCTGAACTGCAGAAACATCATGAGTCTATGGACGCCTACTCAATCATGGTTCACCCGAAAGAACTCTATTCTTCTCGCCTTGCCTTTGAGAGGTACGAGGTCTCAAGGCCCTGCTTAGGTCGTAAGATGGCATCCGGGATCGCTGTGGGGTCACACGTGCTTAAAATGATTGGGTACATAGAGAGGCTTGGGAAGTCGGGCCACAAGTTGGAACGAGTTGAGTATTGACTTGATTCTCGCAATCTCTACCGATTCATTCTCGCAGCTCGTGATGAACTATCACATGAACAAGATAGATTGCTCCTCATGCGAGTTATTGAACATGTTGAAAATCGCGAGGGCACCGCGGGGAAGGGAAAGCAAGTGTTGCTCGTCACTTCAAACAAGGGCAAGACCAAAGCCCAAAAGAAGTCCAAGAAGGCGAAGGCTGCACCTATGCCAAACCCTAAGATAGTGAAAGACAAATCCAAGGATGCTTGCTTCCATTGTGGTGAGACCGGACATTGGAGGAGAAACTGCAAAGGCTTCTTGAGTACCAAGAAGAAGCATTCTGATGCTTCAACTTCAGGTATATTTATGATTGAGATCAATATTACTTCTTCTAAGTCAAACCACTGGGTATTAGATACTGGTTGTGGTTCTCATATTTGTACGAATATGCAGGCACTAAGAAGAACTAGAGAACTGAGGAAAGGAGAGGTGGACCTACGCGTTGCATTGGAGCAAGTGTTGCTGCGCTGGCCGTAGGAGTTTATTTTCTTTCATTGCCCAGTGGGCTAGTACTAGAACTTAATAATTGTTATTTTGTTCCCGCTCTTACAAAGAGCATTATTTCTATTTCTGCATTAGATGTTGATGGATTTTCTCTTACGTTTGAGAATAAATGTTGTTCTTTTTCACGTTATGGAATCTTTTATGGTACTGGCATACTTAGCAATGGTCTCTACATATTAGATATGAATGTTGACGTACTTAACATAAATAACAAGAAAGCAAAGACAAATGACTTGAATGAATCCTACTTATGGTATTTTAGACTTGGCCATATAAATAAGAATCGCATTTCCAAACTTCATAAAGATGGAATGTTGGATCAATTCGATTACGAATCATTTGATACATGTGAAGCTTGTTTACTAGGCAAGATGACAAAGTCACCTTTTAATGGAAAAGGGATAAGATCCAATGAATTGCTTGAGCTCATACATACTGATGTATGTGGCCCAATGTCAATTCAAGCCAAAGGATGATACTCTTATTTTATGACATTCACTGATGACCATTCTCGCTATGGTTATATATACTTAATGAAGTATAAGTCTGAAGCCTTTGAAAAGTTCTAGGAGTTCAGAAGTGAAGTGGAGAAACAACTAGGTAGAGAAATTAAAACACTTCGATCTGATCGAGGTGGAGAATACCTAGATGGAGAGTTTCAAGACTATTTGAAGGAGAATAGGATTCTACCTGAATGGACCCCCTCTCGGACGCCACAAATGAATGGCGTGTCTAAGAGGAGGAACCGCACCTTGTTAGACATGGTGCGATCCATGATGAGCTATGCAGTTCTCCCAAAATCGTTTTGGGGGTATGCTCTAGAAACCGCATCCTATACACTGAACCGAGTTCCATCAAAGACGGTTGATTTTACACCATACGAGGTATGGGCCAAAAAGAAACCAAATCTGGCATATCTTAATCCTTGGGGTTTTCCAACTTATGTGAAGCGGATGATGCCTGACAAATTAGAGGCCAGATCCGACAAATGTCTGTTTGTGGGATATCCTAGAGAAACTAGAGGATACCAATTTTACCATCCTGAGGAACAAAAGGTGTTTGTTGCCAGGACTAGCCACTTTCTGGAGAAAGAGTTTATTCTGGATAGGGTCAGTGGGAGTAAAATTGATCTTGAAGAAATTCGAGAACCACTTACGGATAACAGTCAGTTGATGGAAGTAGAGGACTTTCCGCACATAGATGTGACGCCAGCCTCTACCGTGGACACACTAGCACCTCGTAGATCCACCAGGGAACGCCGTGAACCCGAAAGGTACACAGGTGTGTATCTCATGGAAGATGAGGACCCTAGAACTTATGAGGAAGTGCTATTAAGGCATGACAAAGAGAAATGGCTGGAAGCCATGAATTCTGAAATGGAATCCATGAAAGACAACCAAGTTTGGAACTTAGTTGATCCACCTGAAGGAATAGGTCCTATAGGGTGTAAATGGGTCTTTAAGAGAAAGACCGACATGGACGGTAACGTGACTACCTACAAGGCTAGGTTAGTGGCAAAAGCATATAAGCAAAGACAAGGAGTTGACTATGACGAAACCTTTTCGCCTGTTGCCACGTTAAAATCCATTAGAATTTTGCTCGCTATTGCAGCATACCATGTTACGAAATCTGGCAGATGGATGTGAAAACAGCTTTCCATAATGGGAACCTGTCTGAGGAAGTGTATATGACATAGCCTGAGGGTTTCACAACCAATGACGCCAGGATGGTTTGTAAACTACAAGGTCCATTTATGGATTAAAGCAAGCTTCTCGGAGTTGGAATCTTCGCTTTGATGAGATAATTAAACAGTTTGATTTCATCAAGAACGAAGATGAGCCCTGTGTTTACAAGAAGGTTAGTGGGAGTGACATTGTGTTCTTAGTGCTTTATGTAGATGACATATTGCTTATAGGGAATGATGTGCCTATGTTACAATCAGTCAAAGCTTGGTTATCCAAGAACTTCTCAATGAAGGACTTGGGTGATGCAGCCTATATTCTAGGAATAAATATCTATAGAGATAGATCTAAGAGACTGCTTGGTCTGTCGCAATCCACCTATATAGACAAGATGCTGAAGAGATTCAGCATGGATCGGTCTAAGAAAGAATTGCTACCCATGTCACATGGGGTCTACCTGTCAAAAGGAATGAGTCCTAAGACAGAGGAGGAAAGGGCACACATGAGTAAGATCCCTTATGCTTCGGCAATCAGGTCTATCATGTATGCCATGTTATGCACAAGACCAGATGTCTCGTACCCTCTCAAGATGACTAGTAGGTAACAGTCAATCCAGGTGATGGTCACTGGATTGTCACCAAAATATCCTCAAGTACATGAGACGATTAGGGATATGTTACCGGGTTTTCGAACGATGATTTAGTGTTACGAGGTTACACAGATGCCAGTTTCCAAAATGACAAGGATGACTTTAAGTCACAATCTGGATTTGTTTTCACGCTTAACGGAAGAGCAGTGAGCTGGAAGAGTTCCAAGCAGGAGACTACTGCAGACTTTACAAAGCCGAATACATAGCAGCCTTAGAGGTGGCAAAGGAAGTAGTTTGGATGAAGAAGTTCATTACTCAACTTAGTGTGGTTCCCTCCATTGAAGGTCCAATGCCTCTGTATTGTGATAATAATGGAGCAATATCTCAGTCAAAGGAACCAAGGTCTCATCAGAAGTCCAAACATGTGCTACGGCGCAATCACTTGATTAGAGAGATAATAGATAGAGGAGATGTAAAGATAGAGAAAGTCCACACGGATGATAACATAGCAGATCCGTTAACCAAGGCATTGTCTCAAGCAAAGCGTGAGAAACATGTTCACTTGCACGGGCTTAGGCATATGGGTGATTGGCTTTAGGCCAAGTGGGAGATTGTTGGAAAGGTGTCCTAAACCCAATCGGGTTGGACCGGATCCGACCGGGTCGGGTCATTTATAGTCTATTTAGTTCATGTAATAACTTTATTATGATTAATAAGAAGCACTTATGTTATTATATATTGTTTATCTTCATATTATTTGTTGTATATATATAGTAACGTCCCTAGTATCAATCTGTGATAGAGAAACCATGATAGTGATTATGGTTGATGAGATCTCTAATCACTATAACAAGGTTGGTACTTAAATGTCTCTAGTCTTACATATTATCAAATGGGACATTGATAGTATAGTTATACTAGCACGTATTGGATGTCTTATATCTTTTAGAAGATAGGGATAGATCTCGTCTATCGAAATGTAGGGACACTTGGGCTGTATGTGGACGTGTATTAGAGAATGCGTACGTTAGACTGACCCACTTACATTAAGTGTCACACTATGTGGCGGTTGTGTAATTATCCTTTTTGACCGGAGTCTTCATGGCATCACGGTGTGGATTGTCATGCTTTGACACTATTGAGATTTCCACTAGCCACCAGGCGATCATGCGGTAGTGATTGGGTATGATATTGAAGCATGAGGAGTATATGTGATTGGTCATCCGGGAATCACGTATCCTATGATTGGGATCGAATATCCGAAATGGCCTTCTTATCAGGAGTGTCTAGCTCTCGAGAATCTTTGCAAAGTGGGAGTAAATGTGTTATTCCGAGAGAGCGTGATATCTAGATTATAAGATACGATCGTTAATGTATTGACACTCGAGATACGATCATATGGATATTATATCAGCGATAGGATTGTAAGTTACACGGTAACTGCTTCACATGAAAGGTAGTAGTCTTTGCTTTTGACTCTTCCGATGACTGGGGGTCACGGTGTGTTGCTAGACGCTATCCCGTGATCGTTAGGTATGAAGGGCATTTTAGAATATTGCACTTTGTGTCTACGGCCAACATATTCGGAAGCCTATCAGGTCACACACATATGAACTTCAAGTCGGATTAAAATGTGGTTATAGTTGATAACCAAATAAGGAAAGTTTATCTCTAGACTATAAAGGTTATAGTGGTAAATTAATATGGTGGTATTTATTTATTATGAATAAATAATATACAAGATATTAATTATATTAATTAAAGAATATTCCGGAAGTAAGTCTTTTGACTATTGGGGCCACATTGAAGTGTGTAAGATACACTTGGATTGTGCACTTTAATTAATAAGATTACCATAATATTAATATAAGATATTAATTGATTTTGGAAAAATAGATTTATATAAGATATTGGCAAAGTTCAATCTAATTGATTTTCCATATTTTTTTGGGAAAATATTTTCTTCTCCTCCGCACCATATAGGGCGCCACTTTGCCTATATAAAGGAAGTGTGTGTCAAGCTCTTTTGTACATCACAATTGCAAGAGCTCATAGTTCTTGTGTAAAATAGAGAGCAACCTATAGTGAGTTTGTGAGGAAGGAAAAAGGCCGGTCTAGCAACCAGAGTTTTTCTGATAGCAATCTAAGGAGGATTCTGGCGAGGTGTTCGTGTGGATTAGCGATAGAGGCCGGACGCGTGGACGGCTTACGCACTGTACTACTCTCCGTTGACGGTCAAAGCGACGATCTTATAGATCATCTAAGGTATAACCGTCAAACTACTTAACGTGTTTATTGCATTAAACGAAGAATGATCTAGAAAAAGGAAATCAAATTTTAAATTCCGCTGCGTTAAACTAGTGATTTCCTAACATTACGTTCACCGTCCTCAATCCAACTAAGACGCGATTTCTGATGCCAATAAATTTCTTCTTGAGATAGAATGTCTTCTAAATCCTGCTGTAATTCCTTGACCAACTTAGTAAAGAAACCCAAAGACTCTCTTTGGTTTCATGTTAGGTTGGGGTTAAAGGTATTCAGGAGAGAGATAGTGAAATAATAAGGGAATGCCTTTTCACATGCCAATGTCGAGAATGGGATTCGTTTTGAAATTTAACACGCATATCATTCTAACACTAAATGAGTTGAACCCTGAAATCTGAACCCAAACCCGAAACCAATCAAGGCTAAATGATCTTTTGAGAGAGAATGTTGGACTCCCTCAATTCTAGCCCCAAACCCGAACCAATCAAGGATAAAGGATCTTTTGAGAGAGAATGTTGGACTCCCTCAATTCTAGCTTTACATTTCTTCTTCCAATAGAATACATTCCTAAAGACCTTTCTGGTAGAATACATTCCGATAGAATACATTCCATTCTTTGGCTTTTGAAGCAAAAGTATCAAGAGGCCCCCGCAAATTATTGTCAGTAACATTCCAAACATTTAGAACATTATAAAAGTCATTGTGTTTCATCCAACAAGCTTGGAATCAAAATGATCTGTCAATATAGTCTACGACATGTATACTCTAGAGCTAGAAGGATGGGTGGAGATAAGAAATGCACATGATGTATATGGTTCACGGAGGAGACGGGATATTAATGCCACCACCTAGAGTTTCACAAAGCTTGATCCAACCGTTGTCCAATCGCATGAGTATTATGTATAGAGTTTGACCATGTGAAATGTCGGCCGTAGAATGGTAGTTTTAGCAAATCGGCCCAGTTGACGAGCCCCCGAAGTCCGTTCATAGATGAACCCGAAACATGCCTCAGATCACATAGATATTTACATATCATATCTACGTGGACAATACTCACATAGATATTTGCATATATATCAGGTTTTTTTTTTGGAATAATAAATTAGGTTTTCTATATAATATCTACATATGATTTCATATATTTAGATGCTTCATATCAATGTTTTTCTTTATAACATTTATGCATTTCATTAACACCAATAATCATAAAAAAGGTCATAAAACACATTTATCAAATTTGAATGTATCCAGTAAATGACACATTGTTGTGCAAAGGTCATTTTGTAATAAACAAGAGTAATACATTTATGAATTATTATTATCTTTAAAGATAATGGTAAATGTATCGAGTAAATATATCTACAATTTCAAAGTAGAAACAAAATGCAAAAAATATTTGTTTAGTAATATTATTTAGCATGTTGATTTATAATTAATGTATTAATACATACTTGATAAACAATAATATTTAATTTTATTGTTAATTTGGAAATTTTATGAATTCCAATTAACCGAAACACGTGCAACACACGTGCATTTTGCTAGTATATTAAAAAACATGAGTGTTTTCAAGTTAAAATAAGTGTATCTGCACCGTGTGGATACACCACCTAAAAGTTTCCATAGGCTTTTGTATGACATTGTTGAATGCACAACAGTGATACTATTGTTGGGACATGTGAGCTGCTCTATTTGGATATGGATTCATTCGCGTCCAGTTGAAGGTTTATTCATTCAACTATTTTATTTACCATTATTTTATTATTATAATTTCTCTCAACGATCCTTTCAACATCAACAAATAAAATAATATTAATCATTTTCTATTATTCACCCACTACATTATTTAACAATTACTTTAGCAATATAATACTTCATTAAAATTTCTCTCAGCAATCATTTCTTCATCTAGACAAGATTTTAACTTCATAATCATTATTTCACTTCATTTTATTTCACTTTCTCTTTCATGAATCCATTCAAGTCGAAATAATCTATATCGAAACAGATAAATTTCGATTGACTTACGAATTGAATTTCCGGAAGCTAAAAACAGATTTGGAAACTACTAAGATAGTAGTTGATGTTAGGTTTTTGAATCACTCGATTCCGATATCGGGTAAATGAGAAATTAATGCCTATGTTGCAAAGGTCTTGTGTAACCTTTGTCCTACATAGGAGAAATGCTCCAAGTGAACTCACCATATAAGTGAGAGAGTTTCACAAAAAGAGAATTTTGTGGAGGAGGGAGGACCTACATCCTTGCTAGTTCAGCACACACACACCCGCAGTCCCTCCGTCCTTCTCATCTCGGCTTGGGCTTTGGGCTGGGTCAATGTATTCCTTTTGGACCAACTCAACATTAGAAATGAACAACTGCATTACAGATTCGAAAAGAATCATATGTTCATCTTCTCATCCCCAAACACATAGAAAACATGCATTTGAGGTAAGTACAACGTACTTAATAAGAAAGAGAAGCTATGATAACAACTGTAGTTCATAAGGAAAAGATATTTAAATCGATTGGTTGTTTATGTGAGACCGACTCAACCTAGGGTTCATTTCATGTCCATCAACGTGAATTGACTAAACGTTTCTACTTAGCTTATCTATGTTACAACCGCACTCAAGGGCACTACGCGCATCCACCTTAGCAGAGTCCCTCCGTACTTAGGGTCATTATGACCTACGGAGTTCTTCCACCTCGGGAACACTCTTTTGCAACATAATAGTGGATCACACCAATATCCACGAAGTCTAGAAAAGGTAGACTCCGATAGCATGCGCGTCTCGGTGAGCCCCCCGTGCATTTAGGTGGTCTTTGACCTACAGAGTTCCTCCACCTTCAGAGGTAGAAAATGCATCGCGATTTAGCCTGGTGCCTACCCAAGAGGGACAAGTTGTTTAATCTTTTACTAGTCAAGTACGTTGATTATTAGGATGATTAACTACCAACCCTAGTGTTTTCAAATAATCTCCCTCACACACACTACTATCTTCCTAGACCACTAGACACGGACAAGTCCTAGCAATTACACAGACATTGATGAATGCTAACTCATCAAAGCACAAGCCTATCATGCTCTTCCGACGGATCCGAACTTCAACTCCCTTTAAGAGTACATTCGGTGTTTTAACTGAACGAGTCGAAGCTCAATTCAGGCTTGTTCAAGTTTGTACCGGTGTTAACATATCACGTTTAAAGGTTTAGACATGATAGAGTGTACTTATAAGGCTGAACAACCACCAAACGCCCATTTAAAGAGATGGACGCCCGTCTGGAACTTACTAGACGTCCGTCCAAGACTGGACGTCCGTCCATCTTTCCCAGACGCTCGTCCACCCTAAGACAGCTACAACCTGAATGTAAAATAACACCTTAGACGCCCGTCCAGAGAAACCAGACGCCCGTCTGAAATGTAGCCAAGGCAGACGCCTGTCCACATGAAGTAGACGCCCGTCCGACCTGGGTTTCGGCTAGAACCCTAAAATCTTCAACACGATTTCCACATCGTTTCTCAACCAAACATCAGCAAAATTAACACAATGAAGCACCAAAATACTCATCTAAATGCACCTTATCATCCATAGTCATTAACCAAGGCATAACTCATCTTTCTAACACCAAAACTTCTTAAGAAAAGATCTAATCCGTACAACTAAGAATTGAAATCATAGGAATAGTTTTTCTTACTTGAAAGAAACCAAAAACTGATCAAAAGACTCAAAGAAAGCCTCACTGCACTTCCCACTAAATTGGTGCCAAACGGTGCACTCTTCACAAGGGTTCCAAATCTTGAGTCCGGTCCAAAACAATTCAACACCTCCTTAGATAATTGAAGAACTCTTCTAGTCTCTCTCTTTTCTTCCCAAATGCTTGTGAGATGGAGTAGGAAACGTGAAACTAAAATTACGATTAGGTTTTTAGGAGATTAACCTTTGTAAATTTTCCCTTAAATTCCCACTCCCATAATACCTTAGTTTTCCTTATTTGCCCTTAGTTATAAAAATTCAGATTTCCTTAACTATATATATATATATCACTCGAAATATATATATACAATGTCCAAATTAATTAACTCCGAATAAAAGGAACCGAACCCAATATTTCGTTTTAGCAAAAAGACACGTCTGCCTTTTTCCAAAATCGAATATTACATTCCTCCCCTTAAAAGGAGTTTCGTCCTCAAAACTAGAACATACCTGGTAAGTCCACAAACTCTTGGAACTCACTGATCATGTCGCTTTCCACTTCCCAAGTTGCCTCCTCGAGTGAATGATTGCTCCACTGAACTAGCACCAAGGGAACCATCCGCCTCTTAATCGTCTTTTCTTTCCGGTCTAAAATCTTGATAGGTCTTTCGTCGTAAGCAAGATTATCTTGTAGGACTTCTGGATCAACCGTAGTTTCAACATCGTTCTTTGTCAGACATTTCTTCAACATCGAAACGTGAAATACGTTATGGACTCTCGACATTGATTCTGGTAACTGAAGCTTATAAGCTAACGTTCCAACTCTTTCCAAGATCTCAAAAGGTCCAACATACCTTGGACTTAGCTTTCATTTCTGTCCAAAGCGTTTCACTCCTTTCATCGGTGAAGCTCGGAGGTAAACTCTATCACCGACTTCAAACTCTAGGGGTCTTCTTCTAACATCAGCCAAACTTTTCTGCCTGTCTTGAGCTGCCTTCAGATTCTTCTTGACCATCTGAACCCTTTCCTTTGCTTGCTCAACCAATTCCGGCCCTGTGACTTGCCTCCCCGACTTTATCCCAAAACAGTGGCGTCCGACATCTTCCCCCATACAACGCTTCAAACGGTGGCATGCCTATGCTTGCAAGAAAACTGTTGATATAGGCAAACTCTGCTACCGATAGGTAATCATCCCATGATCCGCCTACCTCCAAAACACAAGCTCTTAACATGTCTTCAAGTGTTTGGATGGTCCTCTCAGATTGTCCATCTGTCTGAGGATGAAAAGCCGTGCTCAAATCCAACTTAGTTCCAAAGGCTTCTTGTAAGCTCTTCCAAAACCGACTGACAAACCTCGAATCACGATCCGAAACTATAGAGATAGGAACTCCGTGTAGCTTCACTATATTATCCAGATATAGTGTCGTCATCTTCTTCAACGGCATGTCAACTTTGTATGGCAAGAAATGGGCAGATTTGGTCAATCTATCCACAATTACCCAAATTGCATCATGCCCTCCCTTTGTCCTAGGTAATCCGGTGACGAAATCCATTGTAATCTTATCCCACTTCCATTCAGGGACGTCCAATGGCTTAAGCATACCCCAGGTCTTCTATGTTCTGCTTTAACCTTCTGACAAACATCACACTCTGCCACAAACTTGGCTATTTCAAACTTCATCGTGGGCCACCAAAATCTTTCCTTTAAATCTCTGTACATTTTAGTAGCACCTGGATGAACCGCAAAAGCAATTCTGTGTGCCTCTTCCATAACTCTTTGTCTTAGGTCGCCGACATTACGTGTACACAGACGATCCTGGTACCACAGATTTCCACTCTTATCTAGCACGTAACAAACTGTAGGCTTCTCCCTAGCAACCCGCTTCAAATCAACCAAAACCGGATCTTCGTCTTGCTTCTCCCGAATGTCATCCATCAACTCAGATCTTGCTAACAACGGTGCCACAAACTGCCGGTCTTCGATCTGATCACAGCTTCTGATTTGCAGCCCATCTAGCCTTTCTGCCACTACCTCAACACTAGAGGCTGCAAACACTGGTTTCCTGCTCAAAGCATCTGCTACTACATTTGCTTTTCCCGGATGGTACTGAATATCCAAATCGTAATCCTTTACAAATTCTAACCATCTCCTCTGTCTCATATTCAGATTCTCTTGGGTGAAGAAATAATTTAAACTCTTATGGTCGGTGAAGATCCTTGCTTTAACTCCATACAAGTAGTGCCTCCAAGTCTTTAAGGCAAAAACTACCGCTGCCAACTCTAGATCATGTGTCGGGTAATTCTTCTCTTGCACCTTCAACTGCCTAGATGCATAGGCGATCACTTTCCCTCCTTGCATCAACACACAACCTAGACCCTGTCCCGACGCATCGGTATAGACATCGTAATTATCAAATATCTCCGGAACTGCTAACACTGGGGCCGTAGTCAACTTCCTCTTTAGTGTCTAAAAAGTTATTTCGCACTCTCTAGTCCATTCAAACTTCACATTCTTCTATGTCAGCTTAGTGAGTGGAGTAGCTATCTTCGAAAAGTCTTGTACAAACTTCCGGTAGTAACCAGCCAACCCAAGAAAACTTCTTACTTCTGAAACGGTGGTAGGTCTAGGCTAATTCTCAACTGCCTCGATCTTCACTGGATCAACTTGAATACCATCTCCAGAAATCACATGACCCAAGAAACTAACTCGATCCAACCAAAAGTCACACTTTGAAAACTTTGCATATAACTGATTCTTCTTTAAGATCTCCAACACTATCCTTAAGTGTTCCTCGTGTTCTTTTCCATCCTTTGAGTAGATAAGGATATCGTCTATGAATACAATCACAAACTTATCCAAATACGGCATGAAAACACGTTGCATCAAATCCATAAATGCAGATGGGGCATTAGTGAGTCCAAATGGCATGACAAGGAACTCATAATGTCCATATCTCGTACTGAAAGCCGTCTTCGGTATATCTGCCACTTTAATCTTCAACTGATGATAGCCGGATCTCAAGTCAATCTTAGAGAACACTTTCTTGCCTTGCAACTGGTTAAACAGATCATCTATCCTTGGTAGAGGGTACTTATTTTTTATGGTAAGGTTATTCATTACTGTAATCGATACACATCCTCATGCTACCATCCTTCTTCTTCACGAACAAAACAGGGGCTCCCAAGCAGGTAATTGGGCTGAATTATGTTCCTTTCAAGCATATCTTTAAGTTGAGCTTTTAACTCCTTCAATTCAGCCGGTGCCATCCTATAAGGTGCCTTAGCAACTGGTGCCGCTCCCGGTAACAACTTGATCTCAAACTCGATTTCCCTATCTGGCATGTTTCCCGGTAGCTCTTCTGGAAACACCTCGGGATACTCTCTTACTATAGGAGTTTCTTCTAACTTCGGCTTCACTTGCTCCACATCCACTGCATACAACAAGTAGCCTTCACAACCCTTTTGACAAGCCCTGATGGCCTTAACTGCTGAGATGATCGGATGTCGCTTCTTACCTGGCTTGTACACATTCCCTTGATACGTCTTGTCTGATTTTCCAGGTACTTTAAAAGTCAATTTCTTCTCCCTACAGTCCAAGTGAACAAAATTCTCGGATAGCCAATCTATTCCGAGGATTATGTCAAAATCCGAGAAGTCCAAAATCGTGAAAGTCGCTCTTGCATCGATAAGGTCCAATTTCGAACTTTCACTTGAGGTATCATCCTAGTCACCTTTGTTACCTTCCTAACGGTGTAGTTATTTCCAAAGTATTCCTTAAAGGTTCTGAAGGTAAATTCAATTTCTTAGCTACCTTGATTGACACAAAAGTATTTGACGCTCCCGTATCAAACAAAGCCTTGACCACTAGGTTTTCTAACATTATCGTACCTAGGATGCATATTCGTTTATTTAAATATAGTTACAACATGAATAATCACGCTATAAAATATCTTAACAAAAGAACAAAACAACAACATGGTACTCGAAATAACGCCATCCTCTGGTTCCACAAAACCAAAGATCAATCGCAAAAACTCGAACCGTCGGCTTGGGCCGCCCTTCCGCTTCCTTGACTCGAACTACCTTTGTTCCTCTGTTTGGACATGCTCTAGAAAAGTGTCCTAGCTCTCCACAGACGTAGCAACCAAGATCTTTCTCGCCTACACTCTCCTGAGTGATTTACTCAGCACTTAGAGCAAAGCGGTGCACTTTGCTCGGGGCCTTAGCCGCCGTGGGAGTTGTCGCCTTCTTAACGTTACATTGCGGTGTTCCCCGAAATTTCCTTGACTAGTCCCAAAGCTTCTCTTGTTCCCAACAACTATCAGTAGCCTCTTTTCTAAAGGTCTCGACTTCCAAAGCTTTATTCAAAGAGCTCGCCATATTCTTCATCAGAAATCCCAACATGCCCGATTGGATTTCATAAGCCAAGCCGTCCCTTGTAAAGAGCCATCTTCCTCCACTTTCATCAACTCGGGGTAGAACCGCCCTAATTCGTTAAACTTATTGGTGTACTGGGTCACCGTGTGTTGAGTACCTTGCTTAAACATCAAAAACTGACTTGCCTTTTCAGCTTGCACCGTAGCCGAGAAGTATTCATTGTAAAACATGGCTTTAAAACCTTCCCGATCCGTTATCTTACCGTTCTTGCTTTGAATGGCATCAATCCATGCTTCTGCCGCTCCCAACGTAAAAATAATCGCCACGTTTATGCCATTTCCGTCTCAGGGACATGTATATTCCTGCAAGCCTTTTCAAAACCTCTCAACCACTCTTCTGCCTTCATATGTTCCACATTTCCATAAAAGTTCTCAACCCGATTCCTTCTTAACCTTGTGTACCAATCCACAACTGGTGCTTGCTCAAAGGCCGGTCTAACTGGTGGGTAAACCGTTGGGTAACCATAAGGTATCTGCTGTGGGTACTGTTGTTGAGGAGGGTAAGCCGTATTCGCTTGAGGTACAGGCTGGTAAGAATAGTATCCTTGAGGGCAAAACTGGTGAGGCTGCGAAGGGTACTGGGGTTGCTGAAAACCAAAAGGTAGGTGACCAATGCCTTGTTGATGATCAAGGCGTGGTGAAGGTGGTACGGTAGGTTGAGGAGCATGACCTACAGGATGAGGGTAAAAGACCTGCTGCTGCTGAGGATACACTGGTGGATAAACACTTGTTGGTGGAGGGTACACGCTAGCCACAGGTGGTGGTACATAGCCAGCTGGGATATCACTCACCATGGTGAACTGAACCGAACTCCCCACGTGCCATCGCGGAGGTCGTTCCTGATGAGGTCGGGGTGACAAACTCTGATGAGACCTCGGTGATGGTGTCGCCGTATGAGGTGGTGGTGATAAACTCTGCCGAGATAGGGGTATCGGCCTCACTACACCACCCCCTACAACCGGTACGGGACTTTCCCCTCAAACTATGGAAGACTCTGCACCCGCTCCAGTCCTCGTGAACACCATCCTGATGATCAAGAAAAACCAGACGTTACTAAAAGATCTAAAGAAGCTTATCCTAAAAGAAAAGGAAGCCTAAAGGACGCTTTATCTCTCGATACCAATCATAACGCCCGCTCCCGGACACCGAGTCCTTATCCGAAATGAAACGTTCGCACGTATAAAATAAAAGTAAATTCACTTTATACGTAAGCCTCTACTACGTCGTATCAAACAAAAAGCAAACGAAGCAAAACTCGGGTATAAAATTCCTAAACGTTTAAGAATAGAAAAGGGGAATCTAAAAGCGGAAAATGTAAATTTATTACATTTGAGAAAGTACGAAAATCCCAAAAGAAAAGTACTACACGTCTCGAAAGACCAAAAGTCTACCTCAAAAGTATCAAAAGTAATCCAAATGTAAAAGTAAAGCGGTAATTGATAAGTCTTCGTGGCGCCCATCAAACATCGTCGTCGAACTCCTCCTCGAAAACTGTTTTGCCTTCTCATCCCCAAACACATAGAAAACATGCATTTGAGGTAAGTACAACGTACTTAATAAGAAAGAGAAGCTATGATAACAACTTTAGTTCATAAGGAAAAGATATTTAAATCGATTGGTTGTTTATGTGAGACCGACTCAACCTAGGGTTCATTTCATGTCCATCAACATGAATTGACTAAACGTTTCTACTTAGCTTATCTATGTTACAACCGCACTCAAAGGCACTACGCGCATCCACCTCAGTAGAGTCCCTCCGTACTTAGGGTCATTATGACCTACGGAGTTCTTCCACCTCGGGAACACTTTTTTGCAACATATTAGTGGATCACACCAATATCCACGAAGTCTAGAAAAGGTAGACTCCGATAGCATGCGCGTCTCAGCGGAGCCCCTCTGTACTTAGGGTCTTTTGACCTACAGAGTTCCTCCACCTTCAGAGGTAGCAAATGCATCACGATTTAGCCTGGTGCCTAGCCAAGAGGGACAAGTTGTTTAATCTTTTACTAGTCAAGTACGTTGATTATTAGGATGATTAACTACCAACCCTAGTGTTTTCAAATAATCTCCCTCACACACACTACTCTCTTCCTAGACCACTAGACACGGACAAGTCCTAGCAATTACACAGACATTGATGAATGCTAACTCATCAAAGCACAAGCCTATCATGCTCTTCCGACGGATCCGAACTTCAACTCCCTTTAAGAGTACATTCGGTGTTTTAACTGAACGAGTCAGAAGCTCAATTCAGGCTTGTTCAAGTTTGTACAGTGTTAACATATCACGTTTAAAGGTTTAGACATGATAGAGTGTACTTATAAGGCTGAACAACCACCAAACGCCCGTTTAAAGAGATGGACGCCCGTCTGGAACTTACTGGACGTCCGTCCAAGACTGGACGTCCGTCCATCCTTCCTGCACGCCGCCCACCCTAAGACAACTACAACTGAATGTAAAATAACACCTCGGATGCCCGTCCGGAGAAACCAGACGCCCGCCTCGAAATGTAGTTAAAGCGCAGGCGCCCGTCCACACGGTAGACGCCCGTCCGACCTGGGTTTCGGCTAGAACCCTAAAATCTCCAACATGATTTCCACATCGTTTCTCAACCAAACATCAGCAAAATTAACACAATGAAGCACCAAAATACTCATCTAAATGCACCTTATCATCCATAGTTATTAACCAAGGCATAACTCATCTTCCTAACACAAAAACTTCTTAAGAAAATATCTAATCCGTACAACTAAGAATAGAAATCATAGGAATAGTTTTTCTTACTTGAAAGAAACCAAAAACTGATCAAAAGACTCAGCAAAGCCTGCTGCACTTCCCACAAAATTGGTGCCAAACGGTGCACTCTTCACAAGGGTTCCAAATCTTGAGTCCGGTCTGAAAACAATTCAACACCTCCTTAGATAATTGAAGAACTCTTCTAGTCTCTCTCTTTTCTTCCCAAATGCGCAAAGATGGAGTAGGAAACGTGAAACTAAAATTCTGATTAGGTTTTTAGGAGAT
Source organism: Gentiana macrophylla (assembly GCA_026214975.1). Classification (NCBI taxonomy): domain Eukaryota; kingdom Viridiplantae; phylum Streptophyta; class Magnoliopsida; order Gentianales; family Gentianaceae; genus Gentiana; species Gentiana macrophylla. Next base: position 92,217,210 of record CM047808.1, on the reverse strand, counting down.
TAACCTTTGTAAATTTTCCCTTAAATACCCACTCCCATAAAACCTTAGTTTTCCTTATTTGCCCTTAGTTATAAAAATTCAGATTTCCTTAACTATATATATATATAATATATCACTCGAAATATATATATACAACGTCCAAATTAATTAACTCTGAATAAAAGGAACCGAACTCAATATTTCGTTTTACAAAGACACACGTCTGCTTTTTTCCGAAAATCGAATATTACATTCCTCCCCAAAAAGGAGTTTCATCCTCGAAACTAGAACATACCAGTAAGTCCACAAACTCTTGGAACTCACCGATCATGTCGCTTTCCACTTCCCAAGTTGCCTCCTCGGGTGAATGATTGCGCCATCGAACTAGCACCAAGGGAACCATCCGCCTCTTAATCGTCTTTTCTTTCCGGTCTAAAATCTTGATAGGTCTTTCGTCGTAAGCAAGATTATCTTGTAGGACTTCTGGATCAACCGTAGTTTCAACATCGTTCTTTGTCGACATTTCTTCAACATCGAAACGTGAAATACGTTATGGACTCTCGACATTGATTCAGTAATCAAGCTTATAAGCTAACGCTCCAACTCTCTTTCCAAGATCTCAAAGGTCCAACATACCTTGGACTTAGCTTTCCTTTCATCCAAAGCGTTTCACTCCTTTCATCGGTGAAGCTCGGAGGTAAACTCTATCACCGACTTCAAACTCTAGGGGTCTTTCTAACATCACCCAACTTTTCTCGCTGTCTTGAGTCGCCTTGATTCTTCTTGACCATCTCAACCCTTTCCTTTGCTTGCTCAACCAATTCCGCCCCTGACTGACCTACCTCTCCCGACTTCATCCCAAAACAAAGGCGTCCGACATCTTCTCCCATACAACGCTTCAAACGGTGGCATGCCTATGCTTGCATGAAAACGTTGTTATAGGAAAACTCGCTACCGATAGGTAATCATCCCATGATCCGCCTACCTCCAAAACACAAGCTCTTAACATGTCTTCAAGTGTTTTGGATGGTCCTCTCAGATTGTCCATCCATGTCTGAGGATGAAAAGCCGTGCTCAAATCCAACTTAGTTCCAAAGGCTTCTTGTAAGATCTTCCAAAACCGACTGACAAACCTCGAATCACGATCCGAAACTATAGAGATAGGAACTCCGTGTAGCTTCACTATATTATCCAGATATAGTGTCGTCATCTTCTTCAACGGCATGTCAACTTTGTATGGCAAGAAATGGGCAGATTTGGTCAATCTATCCACAATTACCCAAATTGCATCATGCCCTCCCTTTGTCCTAGGTAATCCGGTGACGAAATCCATTGTAATCTTATCCCACTTCCATTCAGGGACGTCCAATGGCTTAAGCATACCCCCGGGTCTTCTATGTTCTGCCCCTAGTTATAAAAATTCAGATTTCCTTAACTATATATATATATATATATCACTCGAAATATATATATATACAACGTCCGAATTAATTAACTCCGAATAAAAGGAACCGAACCCAATATTTCGTTTTCGCAAAAATGCACGTCTCTTTACTTCCCGAAAATCGAATATTACAATATATATATATATATATATATATATATATATATATATATATATATATATATATACTAGCAAAATACACGTCGTTGCGTGTTTATACAAATATTTTTATACTTAAGAAAATTTGAAATGTAGTATAATATTACCCCTGAGTAAAAGTCAGACTCTGCAGGCACGACATATGCCAAACTCCGGATTAGTCGGATTAGTGGGGTTCCGGATACCGGGGGCTTTAAGCAAAAAAAAAATTGAAATGTAGTATAATATTACACCCATCGTTAAGTATATGTTTGATTTATAAAGTAATTGTATATTGAATATGAAAATTTAAATAAAATGAATTCATGCTTGATTTAATTATTTTATATCTCTTTCTCATGCACATTGAATAAATGTTTACGTGTTACATTTATCTTTCCTTTTAATATGATTAGAAATACTGGTTACGTAATTGTATATTTGACTTGAAAAATAAGTGGTTTGCCTTAAATCTTTGGTACATATTTTTTGTGTGTGGATAATTTATAAGTTTCTATCAGCCTAAATAATATCATCAAAATCATAGGCACTCAAAGAGTCATGTATGCAATTTTAAATAGATATATTTTAATAGTTTTATTTTATTTTAGCTGCAAATAATATCTGTTATGATATTTATTGTCAATCATGTTTCTTGACCATGTACATGGAGGTTTATGATTGATGTAACGTTAGTAATACAAAGTTCATCTTGTATAACGATCGATCATTTAAAATGAGCATGTCATAATATTATCTTAAGCTTGATATGAATTGATAAAAATAAAAAACGACTATATTTTATATAAAATAAATACGTTAATAAATAATGAGAAACACACTATGGTAGAAACCAACTAACAATATCAGTCATATGTTACATCAAGAATGAGACAATTGTATTTTTATCAGTAACGGTTATATTAGATAACTATGACATTGTTCAATTTTTAGTTAAACAATATTCAAATATATGTGGTTAAAACTTATTCATGCATTTCAAAAAAAAAATTTCATGATTCTAATATTTAATTTTATTAACAGAATAAAATAACATACAAAGATACACCAAATTATTCTTCAACTTAATTGTATGAAATAAATAAATATTCTATTATGATACAATAATTTTTTTAAACAGATATAATAATATTTAAGCTAGCTATATTAGTATACATGATTTTTATTTGTTCATGCATAATTATATACTTATGTTACATGATGATAATAATCTTTGTATTTTAAGTTATATAAGGATGAATAATAGTATATAATCATTTTTTGTTTGTATTTATTCTATGGAAATTGTTAAGTAGTGGGAGCAAAGTTCCACGTCGTCAATTTAGCTTTAAGAGCCGACAATGACTTAGTATATAATAGGTTTGAGCCTATTATTTTAAGATGTTTCAATTAAGATAAATTCTCAATTGTCATAGCTTATTTTAACCTTTGTCTTTAGGCTTTAGGAAGGTTGAATATTTTTTATTTCTCCACTATAGAAATATATTCTCATTCGCCCGTGGATGTAGGTCATATTACCAAGCACGTAAATATGATGCTTTGTCTTTTAACTTCCGTCAGTTATTTTGTGTTGCCGTCGTTAAGGGCTATCGCTCGAGTTTATTTTTCTTAAAAACTGGTATCAAAGCTGAGGTTTTCCGAGCTTTTGAAAATTGGTCATTATGACGGTAACTAAGTATTATTTTGAGAAGTTTAAAAGAAAAGTCGATTTCAAGATGTGGCAGTTGAAGATGGAGACCATGTTGATTCACAATGGCTTAGTTTTTGCGCTACTTGGGAATGAGGAAAAGTGAGAGAATGTGTGAGATGAAGAGTTTGCTAGTCTCGACAAGAAGACCAATTTAGATATCATCTTATGTCTTTTTGATGAGGTTTTAAGAGAGCTAACTACTGAGATTACTACAAAGGATTTGTGGGGAAAATTTAAATCCTTGTATATGAAAAAAAATGTGGAGAATAGGTTTTAGTGTTATTTGTTTATAAGGACGTGTTTTGAGACTTAATTAGGCACTTAGGACACATTTAAAAGATCATTAGTTATAAGGACAAAATATTATTGATTGGACAAAATTAACCCTAAGATTATATACACTGCGCCCTTATTCTTCCAACAAAAATGAAACGAAAGAAGGCTGGGAGAACGCTAGGAGATCAAATGGTTGAAGCAAAAACCGATTTTCTTTGCGGAGAATCCGAGGAGGGGAGATCAAATCGTGGAGGCTGAAGATTTTGAGAATTATTTTAGGAGGCCATAGCAATCAGCTGTTCGGGGGCAATATTAACAACGATGAGGATGCAACACTCACCGCTTCTTTAATGGACAGTCCTAGTGTGTGTAATCTCCCATTTTGTCTACCAATTTAATTAAGGGGATTTTTCCTGATCTATCACCATTTTCTGCTCCAAATTGTGGATATACCACCCAAGGCAAAAAAAAAACAATTTTGGGACGCGATTTTCTCCCATTTTTTTCACAAATGTGCACGATCTTAAGGTCCTTAAATCCCCTATTGGGGTTCCCCTTCCCAATTAGGGTTTAGTTTGGTTCCAAAAACACCTAAAACGCGAAAATGGGAGTGGTATTTCGATAACAAAGTGGTATGCCCACATTTCCCCCTTCTCAAAAGTGGTATATTGATAAATCCCCCCAATTTAAGTTGTAGGGAGCATATATTTGATCATGTATCAATTTTTCACTTGATGAATGTTGCTATTTTCCGATGAATTAATTTGTGAATGACTAAGAGGGAAAAAAATTGAGCTTTGCGAGTGCTTTTTGTATGCTTTCGTGTTCTCTGCTTCGTATTCCATGCTTGCTTCACTGTCGTTTCATGTCGCTCATTAATATGGTGTTGGAACATTGTTGGCAACCTGTTCTAGCGATGGGAAAGCTAGAATTTGGAGCCTGGACGGTGAGTTACAACTGCTCCTTTAATTATTGATGCTGCTGAATCTGTTATTCCTGTTGTACCCCATCTTGGGTTTGCTTCGGTCTTTAATGAACAGGAATTTAATTGGTATTGTGAGGTCATTTTTGTGATTTTTTTGAGATTCCACCACTTGTCCCTTTTGTAAACTTGGATTCACCAAAATCTCCTGGTTGTTTTGGTATCAAGACTAAGAATTCTCAACTGGGATTGTTTTCACCAGCTTCTTTTGTCAAGAAACCATCGAATTCGCCGCGTGTTCTTAGTGGACTTTTTTATTACAGAAATGGAGCTTTCTGGGGAGTATACTTATGTGATGTCTCATGGTCCAAATCCCAAAACTACTCATATATTTGATGATTGTGTAATAGAGAGTTGTTATGGAGATGTTGGTGGTGGTAATGAAAAGGGATGTTTTAACAAACCTTCAACTAGTTATCCATCTTATGATTTTCTTAGTTTCTACTACAATTGTAAGAAGAATCTGTATCTAGGGAATGATATTTACATTTACAGAGGTGTGAAATCATTCCGCAGCAGTGAATGCTCTATTTATTTGTTGTGTATTTTTGATAGAATGATAGGATGCTTAAGGTCTTTAAATCATTGGTTTGCATTGGTAAACTTTAATTTTCTAGTTGACATTATAATTTGAGTAATTTGTTATGCTGGCTCTTTTATCAGTTATGTGCATTGCACTGCAGATAAAATGTTGATGTCACTGCATATTTGATTGCCGATGTCACTGCATAAATTATTGATGTCATTCATATATGATTGATGATGTCACTGCATAAAATGTTGATGTCACTGCATATCTGATTGCCGATGTCACTGCATAAATTGTTGATGTCACGCATATGATGGAGAATACTGTAAACGTGTGATCTTATGTCATGCTTTCATCTCTGCAGAAATCTATTGATCTTTTATGATGGAGGTAATGCATATGTGCTATAAGTTTGATGTAGACACTAGGCTGGTTAGTGTAATGGCCTTTCTCTGTTATGTTTGTTATCTTACTGATGTGGTTTTATCATTGTTTCGGATACCAGAATTGTATGTTTCTTTATCTTAGGATGATGTTGAAGCTTAAAGTTTACTCATGGCTGGCATAAATGAACACTTAGCTGTGATGACATCACATAAAACTTGGATAACTTTATCATAAGTTTCTCATGGTAACTTTTTTAACTTGGTAGTTTGAGAGTTTTGTCCTCGATCATGATTCTTGGCAGACGGACATGAAGAAAGGAGCTGAGAAATTCTATATTTTGACTTGAAACGTGTCACTTGAATAATAAAAGAGGTGATATATGTTAAATCACATATTGCATCTAAATGCATTTTGCTTTGGATATTCACATTTTTTTTTCCTTTTCCCCATTGAGATTAATTCATGATTTTTCTACTGTTATGTGGTCCTATTGGATAGGTTGCTAACTGTTGACCTTAACATAATGTCTTATCCAAATACTTAGTCTGCTTTTGGTTAATGACAATGGCAACTAAATATATTCGCAAGCATCTCTTGGTATGTCGCCTATTGTGATTTTTTTACTTCCTGTTTTTCCCTTGTCCCTTGTTTTTAGCTAATGATTATTTATTTTATGAATTGATGTTATGCATTTAGGTTTTTTGTATTTCATAATTGTTGTCACTCATTTTGTAGGTGATTGATGATGATGGATGAGACTATTGACAATGGTGGGATAACAACCTACTAGAACCAATGACGATGAAGAAGATTGCTCATTTTGTAGGTTGATATGCCCATTAGATGTTCTAATGTATATTTTGATTTATGCTTTTCGCTACTTGGTTTAAGTGATCTTTTAACTACTTGATGTAATGTAAGATCTTTTGATGATATTCAACTATATGCACTTATGATATAGTTGATGTCACTTCATAAATTGTTGATGTCATTCATATATGATTGCTGATGTCACTTCATATCGGATTACCGATGTTACTGCATAAATTGTTGATGTTACGCATATATGATTGCCGATGTCACTGGATAAAATGTTGATATCACTGCATATATGATTGCCGATGTCACTGCATAAAAATGTGAATTAAGGTGAAAGATTTATGTTGATCGTAGTTTTATATCAAAAGATATAGCCATTTGAAGTCGATTTTATGAAGAAAAGAAATCGATTTTATGAAATTAAGTCGGAAAAATATCAAATGTCATCACGGTATTGCTTCATCAAATGTCACTGCATCCCGGTGATCACTACATCCCGATGATCTCTGCATCGCACAGTCTATGCATCGGGGGTGACCACTTCTTCGCGGTGTCTCTGCATCGGGGGTTGCCACTGCATCGTGGTGTCACTTCATCGCGATGTCTCTACATATATGATTGCCGATGTCATTCATATATGATTGATGATGTCACTACATAAAATGTTGATGTCATTGCATATCTGATTGCCGATGTCACTACATAAATTGTTGATGTCACGCATATATCATTGCCGATGTCACTGCATATATGATTGCCGATGTCAATGCATCGTGGTGGTCAATACATCGCGGTGTCTCTACATCGCGGTGGTCACTGCATCGCGGTTGTCAGTGTATCGCGGTGGTCACTACATCGCGGTGTCACTTCATCACGGTGATCAATGCATCTCGGTGGTCACTGCATCGCTGTGTCACTTTATCGCGGTGGTCAATGCATCACGGTGGTCAATGAAAAAAAGAATAAATCAACTTTCACCGTCCAGAAAAAAAAACCCTCAGCGTCCAGGGAATTTAATTTTTAAAAAAACAAAAAAACAAAATAGAACAACAACTCCGTTCCAGTAAACAAAACAATAACAAAAATAATATAAAAAAAATACACATTCACCGAACGTGTCCTGCTCCCCTTTTTTATTTTTTATTTTTTTTCTTCATTAAGGGTATTTGGGCATATCTACCTAATTTTTGTCCTTATAACTAAGTGTTTTTTTTATGGATGTCCTTTTTTCCTTATTAAGTCCAATATGTGTCCTTTTAGATAATTGTCCCTGGGTTTTATTTAAAAACATAGTTTGTATATGTTTCGTATGTATGAAGGGTCATCTATATTATCGCATTTGGATGAATTCGATTCTCTGCTTATGAATTTGAGTAATATAGATGTTAAGATTGATGATGAGGATCAGGACCTATTGTTATCTTGTTCACTTCCCCATTCGTTTAAACAAGTTATATAAACAATGCTTTATGGTAAGGATATTATTTCTTATAAGGAAAGTAAATCGATTTTGAAATCGAAAGATTAGATTAATAAAGATGTAACTAAGGGAAGTAGTAATCATACAGACATGTTGGTAATTCGGGGCAGAACAACTAGGAATGATGCAGATAGTGAAACTCTTGATTTGAATCCGAGACGTAAAAATTTGATATGCAATTATTGTAAACATATTGGGCATATCAAATTTGATTGCTTTCATCTTAAGAACAAAGAAAAGCGTAAAGAAAAGAAAGAGCATTGGAAAAGAGTCTACTCAGGACAATATCGTAGAAGTTGAAAGTGATGGAGAAATTTTCTTTGATGATGATAAATTAAGGTCTATTAATGAATTTGTAACGCCCCGTTCCTGGACACCGAGTCCTTATCCGGAAAAGGAACGTCCGGCACGTATAATATAAAATAAATCTCATATTATACGTCAGCCTCTACTACGTCGTATCGAGTTAAGAAAAACGGAAGCAAAAGACTCGGGTATATTTTTCAACCAACCATCCATGATTAGAAACTCAAACTAAAGATAGAAATGAAACATTTATTACATTGGAAAACCAAACGAAAGCGTATAACGTATGAAAAACCTCCAAAAGTGCAACAAATGAGGTTCTCCAAACGAACAATAAGTCTAATGTATCATAAGACAATGAATCAAATAAATGCTTCATCTTCGGCGTCCTCAAACGTCGTCACCAAAGTCTTCCTCGAACTCCGGATCTACCTGTTCATCTTCTCTCACCCAAACACATAGAATAACAATGCATTTGAGGTAAGTACAAAGTACTCAATAAGAGGTAGAAGCTACAAATTGATTATGATTTATAATTAAAAGATTATCTTTATGAGACCGACCCTGTCTAAGGTTCACTCCATGTCCATCAACATGTCATGATTATACGTTTCTAGCCTAGCCTATCTATTTTACATCCGCACTCAAGGGCACTACGCATGGTGTATATCCGCCATGAGATGTACTGTGCAACTTATTGATGGATCACACCAACAGCCACGGGGGAAAGCCCGATGGTGTACACGTACGGCGAAGTCCCCCCTGCCATTTAGCCGTTTATAGGGCAGCAAGGTTTTCCACATTAAATCTGAACGCCCACACATCGCGATATGGTCAAGTGTCTATCCAAGAGTGACATGATGTTTAATCTTTTACTACACAATATGTATCTATTAGTTGTTGTTAACTAGCCACCTACGTGTTTTCAAAGCAAAGCTCACCTTAACAACTCTACTCTCTCACTTAGAGAGCTAGACATCACATCCTATCAAGTACACACACATTGATGAACTCTAGTTCATCCAAGCACAAGCCATTTCATGCCCTTCCGACAGTCCCGAACTTCAACTCCCTTGAAAAGTACATTCGGTGCTGGAACTAAATCCATAAGAAGTTCAATCGAGGCTTGTTCATGTTTAATTAATGTTATTATATCATAGAACAACAATTAAAACTCATTACATGGATTAAAACAACATTTTCCCCAAAATAGGGGCCAGTGCGGGCGCAGTGAGAGCTAGTGCGGGCGCACGGAGAGCCAGTGTGGGCGCACTGAGAGCTAGTGCGGGTGCACTGAGAGCCAATATGGGCACACCGTACGACTAGAAAAATGGGTGCGGGCGCACCCACCAGCTAAAGAACCAATCTGAACCTTCTGCCCGCCAGTGCGTGCGCACCAGACGACCAGAAAAGCCCTAACTCTACATTTTTGCACTTTTACGATCTCTACTCAAGTCCAAACAAGCTTAACTTTGAAATTACTCATAAATAGCAGAAAAACATAACCTTTACAAGACCATAACATCCTATGATTCTTAAACAACTCGTAGCATGAATTCTTACATCTAAAACATCAAAGAAATCATAACTTAAACCCTATAAACCGTAATTAAAGTGTAGGAAGACCCTCTTACCTTTTAGCAAGCTAATCCAAGTCCAATTCTCAGAAACACTGCAGCAAAATGATCTTTCCTCTCACAGAAAACCTGTGTGATCAATACCAAAATAGGTTAGATTCGATCACACGCTTCGATTGAAACAAAACTACAAAAACTATGAGTTTTAATCTCTAAAACTCATCCTAGAACACATCTAGGTCAAAATTTCCTACATTGACAAAGCACCAAACTTTTAGTACTGAAACAACGCTCTCTTCACGACAATTCCCACGCTCTACTCGAATCTGAAAACGGTTAACAACTCCGTGAGATATCGTAGAAAATCTCCTTGGCTCCTCTCTTGCTCCCAGCCGTGTTTTCTCAAGAACGTGGAAGAAAATTTCTGATTTCTAATAGGTGTTACATATAATGGGAATTATTTTTCCTTCAATATGCTTTTTCCCAAATAATAATCTATTTTCCTTATTTTCCCATAATATATATATATATATATATATATATATATATATATATATATATATATATATATATATAATACAATTTAAAATCCACAAAAGGTAAAGGATATAGGGGGTGAAACAAGGTAAAGGATATAATATTTCGTTTTAAGTAAAATAACACGTCTGCCTTTTCCCGAAAATCATAATATTACATTCCTTCCCCTTTAAGAGGAGTTTTGTCCTCGAAACCAGAACATACCTCGTAAATCCACAAACTCTGGAAATTCGTTGATCATGTCGTCTTCAACTTCCCAAGTGGTTTCATTTGGTGAATGATTGCTCAATTGCACCAAAACCAAAGGGATCATCCATCTCTTGATCATCTTTTCCTTCCGGTCTAGAATCATGATCAGTTTCTCATCATAAACAAGATTATCTTGAAGAACTTCCGAATCAACGGTGGCATCAACATCAGTCTTTGTCAAGCATTTATTTAACATTGAAACGTGGAAAACATTATGGACTCTCGACATTGATTCTGGTAATTTAAGCTTATAAGCCAAAGGTCCAACTCTTTCCAGAATCTCAAACGGTCCAACATATCTTGGACTTAGCTTTCCTTTTTGTCCAAAACGTTTAACTCCTTTCATTAGTGAAGCTCGTAGATAAACTTTTTCACTAACTTCAAACTCAATAGGTCTTCTTCTAACATCTACCCAACTTTTCTGTCTATCTTGTGCTGCCTTCAGATTCTTCATTACCAACAAAAATCTTTCTTTAGCTTGTTCAACCAACTCCGGCCTGGTGACTTGTCTTTCCCGACTTCATCCCAAAACAACAGAGTTCAACATCTTCTCCCATACAAAGTTTCAAACGGTGGCATGCCTATGCTTACGTGATAACTATTATTTTAGGCAAATTCGGCTACGGGTAGGTAATCATCCCACGATCCGCCTACTTCCAAAACACAATCTCTTAGCATATCTTCTAGTGTCTAGATTGTTCTTTCCGGTCGTCCGTCGGATGAACGGCCGTACTTAAATCTAACTTTGTACCTAAAGCCTTTGCAAACTTTTCCAGAATCGGCTGACAATCCTACTATCACGATCCGAAACTATCGAGATAGGTACTCCGTGAAACTTCACTATATTGTCCAAGTATAGGGTCGTCATCTTCTTCAAAGACATATCAACTTTCGTTGGCAAGAAGTGGGCTGATTTTGTCAACCTATCCACAATCACCCAAATCGCATCATGTCCACCTCTTGTCTTCGGTAAGCCGGTGATAAAATCCATCGTGATCTTATCCCATTTCCATTCAGGGATATCCAATGGCTTAAGAATTCTTCCTGGTCTTCAATATTCCGCTTTAACTTTCTGATAAGTATCACATTTTGCTACATACTTAGCTATTTCCACTTTCATCGAGGGCCACCAAAAATTTTCCTTCAAGTCTCTGTACATTTTAGTAGCTCCTGGATGAACCGCAAAAGCAATCCTAAATGCTTCTTTCATAACTCTTTGCCTTAGATCGCCAACATTTGGAACACATAACCGATCTTGATACCAGAGATTCCTGCTCTTAACTAAAACATAACCTACTGTAGCTTTTTCCCTTAAAACCCGATTCAAATCAACCAACACTTGATCATCATCTTGCTTTTCCCGAATATCATCCATCAGCCCGGATGTTCCTAGCAACGGTGCCATAAACTGTCTATCTTCAATCTAATCAAAACCTTGGATTTCCAGCCCATCTAACCATTCTTCCACATCTTCAACTCTTGAAACTGAAAACACTGGTTTTCTACTTAAAGCATCTGTAACCACATTTGATTTACCCAGATAGTATTGAATATCCAAGTCGTAATCCGTTACGAATTCTAACCATCTCCTTTGCCTCATATTCAGGTTCTCATAAGTGAAGAAATACTTTAAACTCTTGTGGTCTGTAAAGATCATAGCCTTAACTCCATACAAGTAGTGCCTCCAAATATTTAAGGCAAACACAACTGTTGCCAACTCTAAGTCATGTGTTGGATAGTTCTTTTCATGCAACTTTAACTGTCTAGATGCATAAGTGATCACTTTTCCTACTTGCATCAACACACAACCTAAACCTTGTCCCGAAGAATCGGTGTAGAGATCGTAATTATCAAAGATCTCCGGAACTGCCAACACTGGGGCTGTAGTCAACTTCTTTTTCAATGTTTGGAAAGCCTTTTCACACTCACTAGTCCACTCAAACTTCACATTCTTTTGAGTGAGCCGGGTAAGTGGTGTAGCTATCATTGAGAAGTCTTGCGCAAACTTCCTATAATAGCCAGCCTAACCGAGAAAACTTCTCACTTTCTGACACTGTAGTCGGTCTGGAACATTTCTCAACGGCTTCGTCTTCGCCGGATCAACTTGAATGCCATCTCCAGAAATGACCTGACCCAAGAAACTAATTTGATTTAGCCAAAAGTCACACTTTGAGAACTTAGCATACACGGGTTCTTCCTCAAAGTGTTCAACACTATCCTTAGGTGTCCCTCATGTTCTTTCTCATCCTTCGAGTAAACTAGGATGTCATCTATGAATAGTATCACAAATTTATCCATGTAAGGAATGAAAACCCGCTGCATCAAATCCATAAATGCAGATGGAGCATTAGTGAGTCCAAATGGCATAACCAAGAACTTATAATGTGCATATCTAGTACTGAAAGTTGTCTTAGGTATACTGCTACCTTGATCTTCAATTGGTGATAACCGGACCTAAGATCAATCTTAGAAAACACTCTCTTGCCTTTTAACTGACTAAAAAGATCTGCAATCCTTGGTAAGGAGTACATATTCTTGATGGTAAGGTTATTTAAAGCTCTGTAGTCGATGCACATCCTCATGCTACCATCTTTCTTCTTGACAAACAAGACTGGGTGAGGTACTAGGCTGATAGGATTCTATTTACACGGTAACTGTTTCACATGAAGGTAGTAGTCATTACTTTTGACTCTTCCGATGATTGGGGGTCACGGTGTGTTGCTAGACGCTATTCCGTGATCGTTAGGTATGAGGGGAATTTCGTAATTTTCACTTTATGTCTACGGCCAACATATTCAGAAGCCTATCGGGTCACACACTTAAGAACATCTAGCCGGATTAAAATGCGGTTATAGTGATAACAAAATAAGGAAAGTTTATCTCGACTATAAAGTGTTATAGTGATTAAATTAATATGATGATATTTCTTTATTATGAATAAATTAAATACAAGATATTAATTATATTGATTAATTAAAGAATATTCCGGATGACAATTTAATGGCTTTGGGGTGCAGGTACTAGTGTATTAAGATACACTTGGATTGTGCAATTTAATTAATGAGATTACCATATATTAATATTAGATATTAATAGATTTATGGTAATAAGATAAAGATATTCATTATTAGATATTGACAATATCTTGAATTTATTTAATATAAGATATTAAATTAAACGAGATAAATCAATCAAATACATTTTCCATATTTTATTAGGAAAATGTTTTATTTCTCATTAATCTACTAGGAATCTTCTTTCAATCAGATTGGGGACATATGGGGCGCCACTTTCTCCGATAAAAACAAGGGGTTGGCTAGCTCTTTTGTACATCATAATTAGAAGAGTTCTAATTTACAAAATAAAGTGAGAGCTTCTTAGAGAGGGATTTAGAGAGAGAAAATAGACCGGTCAAGCAACCGGATTTTTCTAGTAGCAATCCGAGGAGGATTCGGGCGAGGTGCTCGTGTGGATATCGATAGAGGCCGGACACGTGGACGGCTCGCGCGTACTACTACTCTCCGTTGACTGTCAAAGCGTCGATCTATTAGATTAAGCACTACTTAACGTGTTTATTGTTTTAAACAGAGTCGATCTTGGGATCGGAAATCAAATTTTTATTTCCGCTGCGTTAAACTAGTTGATTTCCTAACAGTGGTATCGGAGCGAAGTTCGAACTTAAGAAATAAACACTAATTAAATTGCATAGTAATTGTTTTAATAGATGCAAGATCTAGATTCGCTAAACGAGAAACAATATATATATATATATATATATATATATATATATATATATATATATATATATATATCGATGTAAAAGGGGCTCGGCGGAAGCGTGGCCCTCCACACATGACTTTTTGCCGCCGCCGCGTCGGCACCTCTAGAAATTTGCGGCATCGGCCGGTTCTATCATGGGGGACATCAATCTTGTTTTTGTTTTATGGTATTTTATTGTGCTTTGATATATCTATGTTTAGTGGGTGTCATTTGGCTAACTAATGGTTCAAATAGTTTAGACCATTGAGATGCCATATGGCATTAAAATAATATTGGTCTTTACAAACTTTGTTTGGAATAGGCCTAGGCCATTTTCAAAATATTTGATTTTGGAAAAGGCCTAGACTTAGGTCATTTTTAAAATTTTGATTTGGAAAGGGCCGAGGTAGATGCCTTTTGGTTTTGGAAACCAAAAACACACCTTTTGATTATGAATCAAAAGGAAAGAATTTGAAGAGACCTTATTTTAATTTTGATTTAAATTTGAATAGTTCTAATTAGTTAAAATTAAAATTGAAACCGTTTAAAATTAATAGTTAATTTTATTTCGATTGAAATCATTTAATTAATTAAATGTTAATTGATTACTTGATTTAATAAAATAAGACGCAAGAAGTTAAATTTTAAATTATCTTTTTCATAAGATATTATTGTATGTATTAGATGTAGTAGATATAATGTGATTATATAGATCCCGATTGATCATGGACTCGACCAATAGGATAGATGTGTGTGATTTACTTTATATTGGTTTTTCAAATTGTCATAGGCTGTTATGAAGAACGTGACCTAGTTTACTTTCTGTATTTATCTCATTCCCGTTAGCTCCCCTTTCCCCCCACCCCCGCCCCGTGTGCGCGGTGTATTTATTTATATAATAGATTATTATGTAACAAGAATGGAGCAGAAGATGGAGACCAAAGAAAGATAAAGATCTCATTGGCGGTGGCACAATAAATATTCTATTGGCGGTTGCAGCTACCCTTAGATTGTGACATGCGGTTTCGTCAGTTTGTATTTGAAACCGCACCTAAGAAAAATCCATGATCATACCGGTAATTTTTTTGTGCGCGGAACGGTGTATGTTTTACTTTAAATTGATAACGTAGAAATATGCACGTTTAGATGAGACCGTAATCTAATTAAAAATTAATTAAGTGAATTAATTCAAATACTCCCATTAATAAAAAATTAAGTCGAAAATTGTCTCATAATATTATAATGACAGGGAAGAGCCCTTGTTCGGATCCAATTCATCAGCCACAGCTGGGGGTTGACCTACCTCGGGTATATCGTTATTATTGAGATATGAACGAAAGTGATCTCGCTAATATTGGGTTATGACTTGACTAAGATATTTTCGGCCATCAGCCACAACAGGGGTCGTTTAGATTTTAGAGACAAGGGATTGACTAATGCATAGTGATGCGTATTATCAAAGACTTGACTAGCCAATCAACAAGGGTCGTACAAGACACGATTAGTAAAAGGTTACCTACTCGTCAACATATTCTTGGTTCACCAGCCACATCAGGGAATCTTGATAGTTCGATGGGATCTTGTCCACTAAAGAATTGAAATTCCTGAAAGCCAATTGGGAGTAGCTAGTGGGAGCAAAACCTAGATAAATTTTTTAAGAGCAAATTTTGGTTTTGTATGCATAAATTTTTACTTATATTATCTTTAGTTTATTGTTGTAGAAATGTCGAACAAATTGAATCTTCGTTTTATCATTGAAAACAAACTTGACGAATCGAACTTTCTCGACTAGGAAAGAAACCTCAAAATAGTTTTGAGGCATGAAGGCATTGGCTATGTCTTGGAAACACCCTTAACTAAGGATCCCGAAGATGCTGCGAGTGATGAGTCGGTTAAGAAGCATGCAAAGCACTGTTCCGATAGTGTGGAGGCTACTTGCATCATGCTTGCTTCTATGACACCGGAACTTCAAAAGCAACATGAGTCCATGGATGCTCACACCATTATGGTTCACCTGAAGGAACTCTATGCTTCCCAGTCTCGCACTGAGAGGTACAAGGTCTCGAAGGCACTGCTTGGTTGCAAGATGGCTCCGGGTACTCCAGTTGGGTGACATTGTTGGAATAGTGTCATAAACCCAATTGGGTTGGGCCGGATCCGACCGGGTCGGATCATTTCTACTATTTCTTTATGTTTGTACATATATTAAATGGCTTTTATGTTGTCATATATCTGTTCTTCTAAAGAACCAATTACGAATTGTTATATGATAACGTCCTTAGTATTAAACTGTGATAGAGAAACCATGATAGGCAATTATGGCTGATGAGATCTCTAATCACTTTAATAAGTTTGATACTTAAATGTCTCTAGACTGATGTACTATTAAACAGGGCATTGATAGTATAAACAAAGCTAGCACGACGTGATTAGATGTCTTCTGTCTTTAAGGGCAGGGATAGATCTCGTCTATCGAAGTGTAGAGACACTTGGACAATACGTGGACGTGTATTAGAGAATGCGTATGTTAGACTGACCCACTTACATTAAGTGTCGCACTATGTGGCAGTTGTGTAATTATCCTTAGGACCGGAGTCTACATGGCATCACAGTGTGGATTGTCATGCTTTGACACTATTGAGGTTTCCTCTAGCCACGGGGCGATCATACGGTAGTGATTGGGTGTGATACTGAAGCATACGGAGTATACATGTTTGGTCGTCTGGGAATCGCGTACCCTATCAGTAAGGGTGAATATCCGAAAGGGCCTTCTTATAAGGAATGTCTTACTCTCGTGAATCTTTGCAAAGTGGGAGTAAATGAGTTACTTCGAGAGATCTTGATATCCAAGTTATAAGATACGGTCGTTGATGTTTTGACACTCGACTAACAACTGTATGGATATTATTACAGCGATAGGATTGTAAGTTACACGGTAACTGTTTCACATGAAAGGTAGTAGTCATTGCATTTGACTCTTCCGATGATTGGGGGTCACGGTGTGTTGCTAGACTCTATCCCGTGATCGTTAGGCATGAAGGGCATTTTCGTAATTTGCACTCTGTGTCTACGGCCAACATATTCGGAAGCCTATCGGGTCACACACATATGAACATCTAGCCGGATTAAAATGTGGTTATAGATGATAACCAAATAAGAAAAGTTTATCTCGTACTATAAAAGTTATAGTGGTAAATTAATATGGTGGTATTTATTTATTATAAATAAATATAATACAAGATATTAATTATGGTGATTAATTAAATATATGTATTTAGATACATATTTCGAAATTTGGATATATATATATATATATATATATATATATATATATATGTATTTTGTAAATTAATTAATCATAGTATTATATTAATTAAAGAATATTCCGGAAGTCAATTAAAGGCTAAGAGTGGTGCCAATAATAGTGTATTATGATACACTTGGATTGTGTAATTTAATTAATAAGATTACCTTATATTAATATTAGATATTAACGACTATAGATTTTCACACATGTGTAAATTGATTTATGGTAATAAGATAAATATAGTCAATATTAAATGAGATAAATCAATCAATTATATTTTCCTTATTTTATTGGGAAAATGTTTTCTTCTCCTCCAAACCTAGATGGGGCGCCCCTACACAATAAATAAGAGGTGGGTGTCAAGCTCTTTTGAACAACACAATTCCTAGAACTAATAGTTCTTGTGTAAAATAGAGAGCATCCTATTGAGAGTTGGAGAGAAGGGAAAAAGGCAGGTATAGCAACCGAAGTTTTCCAATAGCAATCCATGATGGGATTCCGGCGGGTTGTTCATGTGGACTAGCGGTAGAGGCCGAACACTTGGGCGGCTCTATGCAGAACTACTCTCCTTAGACGGTCAAAGCATTAATCTTTTAGATCAACCAAGGTAACCACCGTCTACTAGCTTATTAGTTTATTGCTTAAACGAAGTCGATCTTGGGTAAAAGGAAATCAATTTTTTGAATTCCGCTGCGTTCCCGCGCAGATTTCCTAACAGTGGTATCAGAGCGAGCTTCGAGCTTAATCAAAAAGCATGTTATTATGCGTTAATTTTATCGTTCTAATCACGTAATTAAAAGATGAAAGATTTTTTATTCGCAAAAACAATACACGAAAAGAAAAAAAATGAGATCTGGTGGTGCTCGGCCGACTGGCGGCGGCGGCGGCAGGACAGCCTGCTGCCGGCGGCGGTTGACCGGTCAATGCTGCGGATCTCCTAAAATTTTTTTTGTGTATTTTGTGATTCAATATGGTTCATAGTTGTGATTGGTAATTTCTCCTTTGTTTAGTTGTGTCATGTAGCTTACCAATGGTTCAATAGTTTGGGCCATTGGGATGCCACATGGCATTAATATAATATTGGCCTTTCCAAATTTTGATTTGGAATAGGCCTAGGCCTTTTTTAAATATTTGATTTGTAAAAGGCCTAGGCCAAGGTCACTTCCAAAATTTTGATTTTCGAAAGTGGCCAGGCCTAAACCAAAATTATTTGGCCATTTCCAAATATTTGATTTGGAACAGGCCTAAGTCATTTTCAAATATTTGATTTGTAAAAGGCCTAGGCCTATGCCACTTCCAAAATTTTGATTTTGAAAAGTGGCCAGGCCTAAACCAAATATGGTTTAGGAAGATGCATTTTGGTTTAGGAAACCAAAGGCATCCCTTTTGATTAGGAATCAAAATGAAAGAAACAAAAGAAACCTAATTTTAATTTTGATTTATTTTTGGAATAGTTCTAATTGATTAAAATCTGTTTAAAATTGATCGTTAATTTTATTTCGATTAAAATCATTTAATTAATTAAATGTTAATTAGTTAATTGATTGGATAAAATTATTTAATAGATTATATGTTAATTGATTAATTAAGACGCAAGTAGTTAAATGTTAATTTATCTTTTTCATAAGATGTTATTGTATGGATTAGATATAGTAGATATAATATGATTATATGGACCCCGATTGATCATGGACTCGACCGATAGGATAGATGTGAATGATTTAATTTTCTGTTGGTTTAAAAGTTGTCCTATGCCGTTATAAAGAACGTGACCTAGTTTATTTTTTGCATTTATCCCATTCCCGTTAGCTCCCCCCGTGTGCGGCGGGTGTATTTATTTTTTTAGATAGAATTAAATGTAACAATAATGGAGCAGAAGATGGAGACCAAAGAAAGACGAAAATAAAGAACCCATTGGAGAATGGAGCATTAAAGATCTTATTGGCGGTTGCAGTTACCTTTAGATTGTGACCCGCAGTTTAGTCAGTTTGTATTCGAAACCGCACCTAGGAAAAGTCCATGATCATACCGGTTACTTTACACATTTATTTATTTTGTGTTTGTATTTATTTTATATGATACGATAGATGCATAACTAGGCACGATCTAGATGAATGTGTAGGATGTATGTCGATAGAGATAGATATACATGATGAGACCATAGTTAAATTAATTAAGAGAATTAATTTCGAATTAATTAAGTGAATTAATTTACATAAATACTTCCACCTCAAAAGAATCAAGTTAAAATTGCCTCTCCATATTATAATGACGGTGAAGAGCCCTTGTTCGGATCCAACTCATCAGCCAAAGCAGGGGGTTGACCTACCCCGGGTATATCGTCATTATCGAGATATGATCGTATGAGATCTCATGAATATTGGGGTTATGACTTGACTAAGAATTCTCTCGGGCACCAGCCAAAGCGGGGTCGTTTGGATTTTAGAGGCAAGGGTTTGACTACTTCATAAGATGAAAATTGTCAAAGAGTTGACTAGTCAAACAACAAGAGTCGTATAAGATACGATTGACAAAGAGTTGTCTACCTATTAGACTATTTTTTGGCCCACCAGCCAAAGCGGGGGTCGCGGTAGTTTAGTGGGATCTTGTCCACTAAAGAAATTAATAATTCTTGAAAGTCAATTGGGAGTAGTTAACTAGTGGAAGCAAAATCATAAACCAAAAGACCATTGTATAAACAACAACACTCCTTTATTTTCATTTTTATGTTGTAGTTTTAGCAAAAAAAATTTATATTTATGTTTTATTCTCGATTAGTAAAACCAAATTATGACTGTTACATTTTGAGAAACGTTCTCAAATATGGTTAAGTAATTTTAATCCTTTTAAAATAAGCAATGACACGAGCAATCCCGTTATAGTAGTTAGAGACAAGGAGACTACATATTTGATGCAACACTCCAAGGCTTTAATTATTAATGAAAGCGGAAGCTCATGATATGATTGAATCATTTAAAATAAGTTTCAACGAATTAATCATATATTGGATACGATCCAAGATGATCATTCAGTCATACGATGACAATTAATTCAAACGTTGGATAAGAATGACCACATCTAATTTTGGAAAGGTTGTTTTCAAAATTGTAGGATTTAAGTATCGACTTAATTCTCTCATTTCTTAAAGGTTACTTAAATAGTCAATGTTTTGAATACGATTCAAAAGGTTAAATAAACTATTTAATAAACTTTAGATTTTCTTTATGAAAGGAAATTAAAGACATGGCTCTCGTGATCTTTCTTAAGTCTTATGAAGACTACAATAAGAAACATTTATCAAGTGCTTAAACGATTAAAAAGGAAAGTCAGGGCATATGCTTAAATAGAGAACTTATTGAAATTTCTATTCTAGGCAAGTGAGTTGAGATAAATCTATCTAAGTTCAAGTCAACTCTTAGATATATGATATCTTGCGAGTGTGATTAAATTAGAAAGATTAAATACAGATATGGAAGGTGAAGAAAATGTTGTAACACTTACCACATTCTGGATCTAGTAAACTGATAAGGGAACTAAATAAATGTTATTATGTTCCGGTTCTTATGAAGAACATACTTTCAGTTATTTGTTAGGATTTAGTAGACATATTCAATTGTAAAGAATAAATGTTATTCCGATAAAGTTGGAAGGTCACTGAATCTAACATACTAGATTGATGTCACTATATAGTTGATATTTGTGATGAGATCTCAACTAAATATTAGTATGGCTGTTATCCTTGATATTTGTAGTTGTTCTAGATGTCGACTCTCTAGAAGAGAAACGTATAATCAAATGTCATTCAGATGATGTCTGAACCATGTGATTATGAATCACGTAGGTGATACGTATCTTATCTAAAGATGACTAAAATACCCTTTTATGAAAATGTTATAAAATCTAGAAAAATTGTCTAAAGCCTAAACATACCGATGTTTGTTGGCTTATGACAATTAATGCCAAAAATAATTGTTTGTTAATCTCTATGACTATTTTTTTAGAAATACTTGAATATACTTATTGAAGTACAACAATTCGGAAAGCCCAAAAAGTTCGAGCTAGTACGAATATGGGATTGACGAGCTACTTATGAATTAATCTTCAATTGGATTGAAGTAATTAATACCTGAAGGGTGTTTCAGAAGTCGTCTGAAAAGGAATAAGATTCTCCCTTGAAGGATACCATCTTTGGGATACGCAATTAGATTGTGTTCCCAAAATGGAAACAACACTTTATACGATAAAGGTGTGACGCAAGCCATGCGAAGTATCCCTTACCCGTTTCGGGATAGTGCCCTCATACTTAACCAAGTTCCATAGAATAAAGGTTGAATAAATTCCATATTAGATATGGAAGGGGATAATGTCGAATCTATCTTAACCGATGATTTGAAGTTGTCACAGGCAGAGTCAGAAAGGCTTGGAGCCTAGTACGACATATGCAACTTTGTGGAATGTCTTAGCTAGCACGTTGGATATTATTTACTTGTCCGCGGAGCAAAATGTTTGTCTCCAAACATGTTGTCTTCTAGAGGAAGTGTTTCTTCCGGTAGAAACAGTGGGAGTAGATTTAGATCTCAAAGGTAGTTTGAGAACCACAAGGTGATATTCAACCATAGGAACGTGAGCAGACGCCACATAGAGATGAGGTGTAAAACACTGCTCAGTACACACAAAAGTTCTGTAAGTTTGTGGATAACCTCATGCCTGAAATAGCTACTGGTATGTTCATCTTAAAGAATGAATATCTCACGACTTATGAAGGAATGTTTGAAAGGCAAGATTGAAAGGTATGTCCAGGAGCTATAATAGCTGAATTAGATTCCATCAATGACAACCAGGTTATGAACCTAGTCTGTCCTACCTAGAGGGAATGTCCCTGAAGGCTGACATGGATGGTAATATGATTACCATAAGGATATAGTAACGGCTGAAGGGTATGAGGTGTAAACCTTATAATTATCTTTACGCTGCCAGCTGAGCCCAGTTCTATTCAGATAATGCTTGTTATAACTTCTTATCATTGCTATATGATAGTGTTGAAGACGTTGGGCAAACAGCTCGATGTTCATAGACGATAACATGATATGAGAGCCCACGAGATTCATTTATGGACTCAAACAAGTTTCTCTAGACGATTTCTTTGTTTGGTAATCAAAGAAGTTTGATTTAGTCAAAAGAAGAATATGCCCCATATGCAAGATGGATAGTGGGAGTGTGTTACGATTTTTGAATAAGGTATTAGATATCTCTCTCCGGAATCATCACCCCATGTCACAATTAATTAATGTTTGGTAGTTCAAGGTGTCACGGATTTTATTAATACGAAATAAACAAGTAATAAAACCGGTTAACCTCAAGTGCAAGGATCGTAGTATAGAGGCTATGCCGGGTCGATCTTACGGGGAACTAGACGAATGTGAATCCTAGCTTTTGTTTAAACTAACCTATGTCACGAAGCTAAACTAAACGAAGAACTAACCTAAACAAATATGCAAAAAAAAGTAACTAGACAGAGGATTGCTCCAATGCTAGGCAAGATTGAAAGCGATAAAAACTAAACTAAAGTAGAGTGCAGGAAAAGTAAACTAATCTAGCAATTCAAGTTTTAAGGATTTAAATCAGGTATAACGAACGAACAAGCAATTGATCCACCTATCCTATCAACATTCAATTCCAATTCGGATTATTTCGTGATCTCTACTCAAGTCGTGATTCACCTAATCGAAGGCATAAACTCCTACTCTCGTAGACGAGTTCGTTTCCTAATCTTTTATCTTTCGATGTTAAAGATTACGTCTTTCTAACCTAGGCGTGAAATCTTTCAATTTCTAATCTAGAAAATCAATCTAACAACTCTCGTTTTAGTTAGATCAAAGATCTATTCTTTTATCATGGTGATCTAGGGTTGACATGACTCTCATCACATAACCAATCATCAAAGCAAGCATCTTTCGATTAAACATGCAATAAAACATACAAAACATGATAAAAGAAACGAACTTGAAATAGATACTCACAGATTAATCATGAATCAAAACTGAATGGTTGAAGGAAGGCTTCACAACGCTTGTTCAAAGAGGGTTTAGCCTCTTAGCATCTTCTTGGCAACTCGAATTGATGAATAAAAGTACATGAAATTATCTAATCTAATCTAGAGTTAAGTGCATAAAACTAGAGAAAAACTGAAGGAAAAACGCAGCCAAGCTGCCCCTAGGGTTTAGGGTTCGAAATTATATCATTAGGGTGAAAGAAATCCGCTACTTATATAGAGTTTCAATGTCGGTCGCTCTGATAACCGCTCCGGACGCCCGTTTGAAGATTCCGGACGCTCGTCCACTATTTTCAGCAACAGCATCCAAACTTGTAACGCTCATATCTCGGGCCTCGTAAGTCGGAATGGAGTGATTCAAAATCCTGTAGAATCCTCTCTTCAAGCCCTACAACTCTTCTCTTGAGGTCCAGAGTCAAATCGGTTGTTATCATATCAAGAACTGCGTTGGAAGTTCAGCGCTACCCGGAATCCTGATTTTCTTCCTCTGGACGCTCGTCCAGTATCTCAGACGTTCGTTCCTTCAGCCTTGAACTTGTGCCAGACGTTCGTTCATCCAGCGTCCAAACTCTCTGTATCAAAATACTTTCCTGGACGCCCGTCTGCTTTATCAAACGCCCGTCCACTCTGGACGGGACCCGGACGAACGTCCATATGTGCTGTAACTCGATTTCTTGATCTTTATCTCCTCCTTCTTCCATCTTTATCCTTCTTTCCTCGTCTCTTTCTTGATTTAGCTCGAATTATATCAACATTTGATCATCAATTCAGCCTCCAACATGTACCTACATGACATCAAAAACACCGCAAAACGTAACACAATCCAAATACTCGTAAAACCATAATTAAAACACATACACAACCTCATTTTGCAAATAAACTAATCAAAATCTTACTTGCTTAATAAATCATTTAAACACTCGTTTTCTATGCAAATTATACAAATACGGAGGAAATCATTATCAAATATAACGTTAAAAACCGTATAAAAATACCCTTAACACAAGGTCTTTACGAAAGCCCTTGGATTGGCAGTTCTTATTTTAAGAAATAGGGATCTATAACGATAGATTTAACTGCTGTTAGATTATAGTTTACCTATATAGATGTGATTCTAAAAGAGTTTAGCATAGATCGCGACAGGGGATACTGCTAGCCGGTATTCTCAAGATCTTTCTATGTTAGGACGTTGGTCCTAAAGATAAGGTGAAAGATGATGCCGATGGAAGGTTTCCTTCGCTACTGCGATAGGAACCATCTTATAGGAAATGCCGGATGATCATAGTCCATGAATAGGCAAGAACAAGTATGAAAGTAAATCTGGTGAATGTCGAGAATATCCTTAAACAAGTTAAGAAAGAGTTCCTAGTTTATTGAAACTTGGAATT
The DNA here is from genome assembly GCA_026214975.1 of Gentiana macrophylla. Taxonomy (NCBI): domain Eukaryota; kingdom Viridiplantae; phylum Streptophyta; class Magnoliopsida; order Gentianales; family Gentianaceae; genus Gentiana; species Gentiana macrophylla. The sequence goes on along the minus strand of CM047808.1, from coordinate 92,192,290 downwards.
TAATAAATGTAGATATACAGACATGTATCCTAAGCCTTATGAATGCAAGTGGGAGCTACAGTCTGGGTTTGCAATCACTTTGATTAAGTGATACAGTGAGCTGGAAATGTTCTTAGCTATGGGTCACTGTAATTTCTACAACTTAGCCAAAACACAGTATTGCCTTTGAGGCACAGCGGGAGTAGTACATGGATCTAGAAGGTTCATTCCTGAACCTTGTGTGGTTCTTCCACCTTTTCTATATAGCTGATATAGTAAGTGGATTCATTTCTTGAAGTAAGGACCAGGGTCTCGTCAAAGATTCATGTGTGTGTTGAGGCGGTTCCTTTGACTTGGTCATTTGGAACATGATATGAAGATAGTCTGAGTCCCCACGTATAGCGATCCGTTCATGGCTAGGGCTGGTTGCGTGTATTGCATGAGATTCATGTGTTTCAACTTGGTCTTGTGTGTGCGAGTGACTGGTTTTAGGCCAAGTGGGAGATTGTTGGAATAGTGTCCTAAACCCAATCGGGTTGGACCGGATCCGACCGGGTCGGATCATTTCTACTATTTCTTTATGTTTGTACATATATTAAATGGCTTTTATGTTGTCATATATCTGTTCTTCTAAAGAACCAATTATGAATTGTTATATGATAACGTCCTTAGTATTAAATTGTGATAGAGAAACCATGATAGGCAATTATGGCTGATGAGATCCCTAATCACTTTAATAAGTTTGATACTTAAATGTCTCTGGACTGATGTACTATTAAACAGGGCATTGATAGTATAAACAGGCTAGCACGTATTAGATGTCTTCTGCCTTTAAGGGTAGGTATAGATCTCGTCTATCGAAGTGTAGAGACACTTGACTTGGATGCGTGGGCGTGTATTAGAGAATGCGACGTTAGGATCGACCCACTTACATTTAGTGTCGCACTATGTGGCAGTTGTGTAATTATCCTTAGGACCGGAGTCTACATGGAATCACGGTGTGGATTGTCATGCTTTGACACTATTGAGGTTTCCCTTAGCCACAGGGCAATCATTCGGTAGTGATTGGGTGTGATACTGAAGCATGCGGAGTATACATGTTTGGTCGTATGGGAATCGCGTACCCTACCAGTAGGGTGAATATCCGAAAGGGCCTTCTTATAAGGAATGTCTTACTCTCGTGAATCTTTACAAAGTGGGAGTAAATGAGTTACTTCGAGAGAGTAAGATACGGCTGTTGATGTTTTGACTTTCGACTAACGACTGTATGGATATTATTACAGCGATAGGATTGTAAGTTATACGGTAACTGTTTCACATGAAAGGTAGTAGTCATTGCATTTAACTCTTCCGGTGATTGGGGGTCACGGTGTGTTGCTAGAAGCTATCCCGTGATCGTTAGGCATGGAGGGCATTTTCATAATTTGCACTTTGTGTCTACGGCCAACATATTCGGAAGCCTATCGGATCACACACATATGAACATCTAGCCGGATTAAAATGTGGTTATAGATGATAACCAAATAAGGAAAGTTTATCTCGTTCTATAAAGGTTATAGTGGTAAATTAATATGGTGGTATTTATTTATTATGAATAAATATAATACAAGATATTAATTATGGTGATTAATTAAATATATGTATTTAGATACATATTTCGAATTTTGGATATATATATATATATATATATATATATGATATATATGCATTTTGTAAATCAATTAATCATAGTATTATATTAATTAAAGAATATTCTGGAAGCCAATTAAAGGCTAAGAGTGGCGCCAATAATAGTGTATTATGGTACATTTGGATTGTGCAATTTAATTAATAAGATTACCATATATTAATATTAGATATTAATGACTATAGATTTTCACACATGTGTAAATTGATTTATGGTAATAAGATAAATATAGTCAATATAAGACACAATATTAAAATATTTAATATAAGATATTGAATATTAAATGAGATAAATCAATCAATTATATTTTTCTTATTTTATTGGGAAAAGGTTTTCTTCTCCTCCACACCTAGATGGGGCGCCCCCTACACTATAAATAAGAGGTGGGTGTCAAGCTCTTTTGTACAACACAATTCCAAGAACTAATAGCTCTTCTGTAAAATAGAGAACATCATATAGAGAGTTAAGAGAAGGGAAAAAAAGCCGGTCTAGCAACCGGAGTTTTCCAATAGCAATCCATGATGGGATTCCGGCGGGCTGTTCGTGTGGACTAGCGGTAGAGGCCGAATACTTGGGCGGCTCTATGCAGAACTACTCTCCTTAGACGATCAAAGCTTCGATCTTATAGATCAACCAAGGTAACCACCATCTACTAGCTATTTGTTTATTGCTTAAACGAAGTCGATCTTGGGTAAAAGGAAATCAAATTTTTGAATTCCGCTACGTACCCGCGCAGATTTCCTAACACACATATGCTGAAGATTATCGGTTATATAGAGAGGTTTGAGAAGCTTGGCTAGAAGATGAGGCGGGAGTTAAGTGTTGACTTGATTCTGCAATCTCTACCAGACTCTTACTCGTAATTTGTGATGAACTATCACATGAACAAGATTGATTCCTCCCTTGCGGATTTATTGAACATGCTCAAAACTGCTGAAGGCACTGTTGGCAAAGGTAAACAAGTGTTTCTCATGACTTCTTCCAAGGTCAAGAAAAAGGCCCAAAAGAAGACCAAGAAGGCGAAGGAGGATAACAAGCCGAAGCCGAAGATTGCCAAAGACAATCCAAGGATGCTTGCTTCCATTGTGGCCATACTGGTCATTGAAGGAGAAACTGCAAGGCTTTCTTGAGCACCAAGAAGAAGAAGCATAATGTTGCTTCGACTTCAGGTATGTTTATGATTGAGATCAATATTGCTTCTTCTAAGTCTAACCACTAGGTATTAGATACTGGATGTGGTTCTCATATTTGTACGGATATGCAGCGACTAAGAAGGACTAGAGATCTGAGGAAAGAAGAAATGGACCTACGTGTTGGAAACGGAGCAAATGTTGTTGCCCTAGACGTAGAGTTAATTCTCTTCCATTGACCAGTGGGCTAGTACTAGAATTAAATAACTGTTATTTTGTTCCTTCTCTTACGAAGAGCATTTCTACATTGGATGTTGAAGGATTTTCTTTTACGTTTAAGTATGAATGTTGTTCTTTTTTCACGTGATGGAATGTTTTATGGTACTAGCAAACTTGACAATGGTCTCTACATATTGGATATGAATGTTGATATACTTAATATAAACACCAAGAAAGCTAAAACAAATTACTTGAATGAATCCTACTTATGGCAATGTAGACATGGCCATATAAATAAAAATCTCATTTCCAAACTCCATAAATATGGAATGTTGGATCCTTTCGATTATGAATCATTTGACACATGCGAAGCTTGTTTGCTTGGCAAGATGACAAAGTCACCATTTAGTGGCAAAGGAATAAGATCCAAAGAATTGCTTGAGCTCATACATACCGATGTCTGCGGCCCAATGTCAATTCAAGCCAAAGGAGGATACTCTTATTTTATCACCTTCACTGGTGACCGTTCTTGTTATGGTTATGTATACTTAATGAAGTATAAGTCTGAAGCTTTTGAAAAGTTCAAAGTGTTTAGAAGTGAAGTGGAAAAACAATTGGGTAAGGAGATTAAGACACTTCGATCTGATCGAGGTGGAGAATACCTAGATGGAGAGTTTCAAGATTACTTAAAGGAGAATGGGATTCTACCTGAATGGACTCCACCTGGAACGCAATAAATGAATGGTGTGTCTGAGAGGAGAAATTGCACTTTGTTGGACATGGTGTGATCTATGATGAGCTATGCGCTTCTTCCAAAATCGTTTTGGGGTATGCTCTAGAAACAACATCCTACACACTTAATCGAGTTCCATCAAAGACCGTAGAGTCGACGCCCATGAAGTGTTCAAAGGGAAGAGACCAGTGTCTGGTCATCTTAAACCTTGGGGTTGTCCGACTTATGTGCAAATGGATGATGCCTGATAAATTAGAGGCTAGATCTGACAAATGTCGGTTTGTGGGTTATCCTAAGGAAACTAAAGGATACCAATTTTACCTTCAAGGAGAACAAAAGGTGTTTGTCTTCAAGACTGGCCACTTTCTAGAGAAAGAGTTTATTCTGGATAGGGTCAGTGGGAGTAAGATTGATCTTGATGAAATTCAAGAGCCGCTTACCGAAGACAGTCAGCTGATGGAAGTAGAGCAGACACCCCATACAGATGAGGTGCAAGCACACGCTCTAGAAACACAGACACCTCGAAGATCCACTAAGGAAAATCATGTTGAAATAGTGTCCTAAACCCAATCAGGTTGGACCGGATCCGACCGGGTCGGATCATTTCTACTATTCTTTTATGTTTATACATATGTTAAATGGCTTTTCTGTTGTCATATATTTGTTCTTTTAAAGAACCAATTATGAATTGTTATATGATAACGTCCTTAGTATTAAACTATGATAGAGAAACCATGATAGGCGATTATGTTGATGAGATCTCTAATCACTTTAATAAGTTTGATGCTTAAATGTCTCTAGGCTTATGTACTATTAAACAAGGCATTAATAGTACAAACAGGCTTGCACATATTAAATGTCTTCTGTCTTTAAGGGCAAGGATAGATCTCGTCTATCGAAGTGTAGAGATACTTGGACTATACGTGGACATGTATTAGAGAATGCGTACGTTAGAATGACCCACTTACACTGTTAAGTGTCACACTATTAAGGTTTCCCCTAGCCACGGGACGATCATGCAGTAGTGATTGGGTGTGACACTGAAGCATGCGGAGTATACATGTTTGGTCGTTTGGGATTCACGTACCCTAACAGTAAGGGTGAATATCCGAAAGGGCCTTCTTATAAGGAATGTCTTACTCTCATAAATCTTTGCAAAATGGAACTAAATGAGTTACTTCGAGAGAGCATGATATCCATATTATAAGATACGGTCGTTGATGTTTGACACTCGACGAACGACCATATGAATATTATTACAACGATAGGATTTTTATTTACACGGTAACTGTTTCACATGAAATGTAGTGGTAATTGCATTTGACTCTTCCGATGATTGGGGGTCACGGTATGTTGCTGGACAATATTCCATGATCGTTAGGTATGAAGGGCATTCTCGTAATTTGCACTTTGTGCCTACGGCCAACATATTCGGAAGCCTATCGGGTCACACACATAAGAACACCTAGTCGGATTAAAATGTGGTTATAGAGATAACCAAATAACGAAAGTTTTATCTCCACTATAAAGTGTTATAGTAATAAATTAATATGGTGGTATTTATTATAAATAAATATAATACAAGATACTTATGTTGATTAATTAAATATACACATAATGTATGTGTATGTCGAAATATGTATATATATATATATGATATACATGTATTTTGTGAATTAATCAATTATAGTATTATATTATTATTAATATTAGATATTAATAAAAGTATATATATATATATATATATATATATATATATATATATATATATATATATATATTTGTTTGTGCGTGTGTTGTATATGCATGTGTGAAAGATATATTATTGTATATTAATTTATGCATGTAGTAAATACATATGAAATATACACATGTGTAAATTGATTTATGGTAGTAAGATAAAGATATATTCAATATAAGATATTGTCAATATATATCTTGGAAATATTTAATAGAAGATATTAAATTAAAAAAGATAAATCAATCAAATATATTTTCCTTATTTTATTAGGAAAATGTTTTCTTTCTCGTCAATTTACTAGGAAACTAATCCCAATCAGTTTGGGAGACACATGGGGTTCCCCACCCTCTATATAAGAGACGGTTGGCTAGCTGTTTTGTATATCATAATTCCAAGTGACTAATAGTTTCTTGTGAAAAATAGAGAGCTTTTTAGAGAGATTTAGAGTGAGAGGAAGGCCGGTCTAGCAACCGGATTTTTCTAGTAGCAATCCAATGGTGGATTCCGGCGGGTTGTTCGTGTGGACTAGCGGTAGAGGCCGAACGCATGGGCAGCTCCATGCACCACTACTCTCTTTAAACGGTCGAAGCGTCGAACTTTTAGATCAAGCAAGGTAACCACCGTCTACTAGCTTTATGTGTTTGTTGCTGAAACGAAGTCGATCTTGGTAAAAGGAAATAAAATTTTGAATTCCGCTGCGCTCCCGCGTAGATTTCCTAACACGTCGTGAACCCAAAAGGTACTTTGGCATATATCTCATGGAATATGAGGACCCTAAAACTTATGAGGAGGTGTTGATGAGGCATGACAAAGAGAAATGGCTAGAAGCCAAGAATTCTGAAATATAATCCATGAAGGACAACCAAGTTTGGAACTTAGTTGATCCGCCCATAGGAATAGTTCCTATAGGGTGCAAATGGGTCTTCAAGAAAAAGACCGACATGGATGGTAATGTAGTTACCTACAAGCGAGGCTCGTGGCAAAAGGTTATAGACAAAGACAAGGTGTTGACTATGGCGAAACCTTTTCGCCAGTAGCTATGCTAAAATGCATCTGCTTGCTATTACAGCATACCATGATTATGATATCTGGCAGATGGATGTGAAAATAGATTTCCTTAATTGAAATCTGTCAGAGGAAGTGTACATGACACAACCTGGGGGTTTCACAAACGATGATGCTAGGATGGTGTGCAAGTTGCAAAGATCCATTTATGGATTGAAGCAAGCTTCTCGGAGTTGGAGTATTCGTTTTCATGAGACTGTCAAATAGTTTGATTTCATCAAGAACGAAGATGAGCCATGTGTTTACAAGAAGGTTAGTGGGAGTGCCGTAGTTTTCTTAGTGCTTTATGTAGTTGACATATTGCTCATAGGGAATGATATTCCTATGTTACAGTCGGTTAAAGTTTGGTTATCCAAAAACTTCTCTATGAAGGACTTAGGAGAAGCAGCCTATATTCTAGGAATCAAGATCTATAGAGATAGATCTAAGAGGTTGCTTGGTCTGTCATAATCCATCTATATAGACAAGATACTGAAGAGATTCAGCATGGAGCAATCCAAGAGAGGGTTGCTGCCTATGTCACATGGGATATACCTGTCAAAGGAAATGTGTCCTAAGACAGAGGAGGAAAGGGCACATATGAGTAAGATCCCCTATGCTTCGGCTATTGGGTCCATCATGTATGCCATGTTGTGCACTAGACCGGATGTCTCATACCCTCTGAGTATGATTAGTAGGTACCAGGAAAATCCAAGTGATGGTCACTGGATTGCGGTCAAGAATATTCTCAAATACATGAGACGTACTAGGGATATGTTCCTGATTTTTAGGAACTCTGATTTGGTATTATGAGGATACACAGATGCCTGTTTTCAAACTGACAAGATTACTTAAAGTCACAAATCTGGATTTGTTTTCACGCTTAACGGCGTAGCAGTGAGCTAGAAGAGTTCCAAGTAGGAGACTACTGCAGACTCTACAACAGAAGCCGAGTATATTGTAGCCTTGGAAGTGGCAATGGAAGCAGTTTGGATGAAGAAGTTCATTACTGAACTTGGTGTGGTTCCCTCTATTGAAGGTCCAGTCCCACTGTACTGTGATAACAATAGGGCAATTGCTCAGTCAAAGGAACCAATGACTCATCAGAGATTTTCCAAACATGTGCTACGCCGCTATCACTTGATTAGAGAGATAGTTGATAGAGGAGATGTAAAGATAGAGAAAGTCCATACGGATGATAGCATAGCTGATCCGTTAACCAAGGCATTGTCGCAGGCAAAGCATGAGAAACATGTTCACATGCATGGGCTTAGGAATATGGGTGATTGGCTTTAGGCCAAGTGGGATATTGTTGAAATAGGGTCCTAAACCCAATCGGGTTGGACCGGATCCGATCAGGTCGGGTCGTTTACAGTCTATTTAGTTCATGTAATGACTTTACGATTAATAAAAGCACTTTTGTTATTATATATTTGTGTTTATCTTATATGAACCAATTATGTTATTGAATATATAGTAACATCCTTAGTGTCAAACTGTAATAGAGAAACCATGATGGTGATTATGGTTGATGATATCTCTGTTCGCTTTAATATGTTTGATACTAAATGTTTCTAGTCGTATGTACCATCAAACGGGACATTGATGGTATGGTTAGACTAGCACGTATTGGATGTCTTCTATCTTATTGAAGATAGGGTAGATCTCGTCTATCGAAGTGTAGAGACACTTGGAGTGTAAGTGGACGTGTATTAGAGAATGCGTATGTTAGACTGGCCCACTTACATTAAGTGTCGCAATATGTGGAAGTTGTGTAATTATCCTGAGACCGGAGTCTTCATGGCATCATGGTGTGGATTGTCACGCTTTGACACTATTGAGGTTTCCCCTAGCCATGATGTGATCATGCGGTAGTGCTCGGGTATGATATTGAAGCATGCGTAGGATGCTTGTTTGTTCGTCCGGAAATCGCGTATCCTATGATTAAGAGTAAATATCCGAAATGGCCTTCTTATAAGGAATGTCTAGCTCTCGCGAATCTTTGCAAAATGGGAGTAAATGAGTTATTCCGAGAGAGCATGATATCGAGATTATAAGATACGATCGTTGATGTACTGACACTCGAAATACGATTGTATGGATATTATTACAACGATAGGATTCTATTTACACGATAATTGTTTCACATGAAAGGTAGTTGTCATTACTTTTGACTCTTCCGATGATTGGGGGTCACGGTGTGTTGCTAGACGCTATTCCGTGATCGTTAGGTACGAGGGGCATTTTCATAATTTTCACTTTATGTCTACGGCCAACATATTCGGAAGAGTTCAAGATAAATCCTCCCATCACTTTATGTCTACGGCTAGCTCTTTTGTACATCATAATTAGAAGAGTTCTAATTTACAAAATAAACTGAGAGCTTCTTAGAGAGGGATTTAGAGAGAGAGAGAGAAAAGACCGGTCTAGCAACCGAATTTTTCTAGTAGCAATCCAAGGAGGATTCCGGCGAGGTGCTCGTGTGGATATCTATAGAGGCCGGACACGTGGACGGCTCGCGTGCACTATTACTCTCCGCTGACGGTCAAAGCGTCGATCTATTAGATCAAGCAAGGTAATCACCGTCAACTACTTAACGTGTTTATTGTTTTGAACGGAGTCGATCTTGGGATCGGAAATCAAATTTTAAATTCCGTTGCGTTAAACTAGTTGATTTCTTAACACGGTCCGGTTCTGATAACTATGCATTTATCTAGTATTTTTTATTAATTACCCTGATTCATGAATTAAAGGATTAAAAATATGTTTTTTTTAGGAATGAATGGCAATTTTAAAATTGAACCCCCTGTTTATGTTCCTCACACGACTTTAACCAAAGGAACAGGTAATTTGAACTGGTCTGGAGAAATAGGGGGAAGAAAGAGAGGCCTTGGAATCATCACAATTCCGATTGATCGAAACTTCGTTTATGCTTACCAAAGTAGAGAATCTTGATCACCGTGACATGATGATTATTTTGGTATAAGTTTCATCAACATACGTAAGTATTCGCTTTTATCCCTAATATAGAATCATGAGAATTCTTGGCAAGATCTAAGTTTTGGGTTAGTATAAATGTTATAGTAATCACAATACATCGATTGGTTATAGGAATTTGTGGTAGGGTTGAAGGTTATTGTTGAAATAGATGAGATTGAAAATACAAGACGAAATAAAATGCGAAATTTGCATTAATCAGTAAAATGGTCAATTTAAGTTACAATGGAGTTTATAAAAAAGTTACAATGGGGTTGATGATGGAGTATATATAGATGATACTCCTCATAAGTCAGTTAGAAGAAGTTACAAATGATTATAACAAAAAAATACTGCAGGAACATCTCTGTGTACTTCAATTGAAGCATGCTCTGTTGAATCTTGAGCTATAAAGTATTCTCAGCTGAATTCTTCATTTTGCTGAATTTTTCAAGTCAGTTGATCTGATCACATATGAACCTTTCAGCTGAACATTCTGAATTCTTAGTGTGTGCTCATCCAAGAGTAGCGGTCACGTAGAAGATTACACCACTCCGAAGATCGATAACAAACTCGCTCTATCTCTTTACTTACTACACTTTAATTCAAGCATTCATTACCTATTGCATCATAACATTCATCTGAAAACTAAGCTAAGGCTTGTAAAAAATTCTTTCCACGCACTAATCTGTGACCAGATTTAGAAGAGTTAATCGGTCGAGTTGTATACTCATATGATCCAACATCTAATCTGATCTCTTTCACAGAAGTTTTCAAAATCTAGAAAAGTTCATTCACCCCTCTCCCCTCTGAACTCTTCCAAGCCTTATATCGCAGACTAACAATTACATAGAACCAAAATACTTAGCTTGAGGGGTGCGATGTGAAACATGGCTAATATGACTAACCATACCTGAAATCATGGGACTTTAGGACCCACTGGACTTAGGGATCTTCACTTTAAGAACATGGGTCACACAGCTAGTCATACATCCGACACGGGACTTAAGGACCCATGGTACTCCGTACGACATACATTGTAGTAACAATGACCTCATTAAGCATATTTGGGAAAACACGTAAAGCATATATGAGCACATAAAGCACAAAAATTCATGTTACAATCCATATCTAGCATACGTGAGCATACAAAGGCCATAACAACACAAAACTACCATCCTATCTCCACTACTCGAATAAAATAGTTTACATTAAATATTATCATAAAACAGAATAAATTCTAAAAATACAGTTTACGCCACAGAATGAACCATAAAGAAATTTTGGGGTTTTGGTCGTAGCTATGTCCTGAGAGAAGTGCTCGGTAAAATGGCCAGTCAAAGACATGTCTGTGGGCCATGTCATTGCTTTCGGACTCGCAATGACATGGCGACTACTCCACACACATTGACAAGTCCAGTTTCATGCAATTTAACATAAAATAGTACTAAAACGTATTAAATCATTATCCTTAAAAAACCAAAGGTAGAACCTTTTGATAAGAAGATCTTCTTACCTCTTAAACGTTTTGAAAAAACGATCAACTACGATTAATCTTCAAAACTTTGTGAATTTACGAACAAAAGGGCAATCTAACATAAACACCACAAATCTTTAACCCAAACCTGATTAAGGCTTCGGATTAAATGAGAAACGATGATGATCTTACATTTTAAAGATGAAACTAAGCCTAAAACAGATTCTGGAACCAACTCAGCTTTGATAACAACACTTTGATCTGTAAAACGAACCCAAAATTCAAACTGAGCCCTACAGAAGTTGGCCAGTGCGCTGGTCTGTGAGAGTTGGGGAAAGCGGACCACCCTTATTATGTTAGATTTTTGTTGGTTTGTAGATTCATGTAAGTTTTGCAAGGTAGTTGTCATTCGGTCCGTAGTTCGGCTCGTCTTTAAGGTAAGAAGTTTTTCTTATCAAAAGGTTCCGTTTTTAGTTTCAAGATTTGCTTTTAAATTGTTCTGAATATTGTTTTCTGTTAATCTGCACGAATACAGACATGATTATGTGTTTGTCGGGCAACTGTAATATTGATTTCAAAGTTTTAATCTTGGTTGGTTTTATAGTTAACACGTTTATGTAAACCATTTAAGTTTAAAACATGTATTTTGGTTATGAATAGTATTTTGGTTAATAGGATAGGATAGAAATTCGGTGATGCTATGGCCGTAGTGGGCTCTCATAGGTAAGATATGGACTTTAACTTGAAATATATGTGCTTTATGTGCTCCTACTTGTGTTAAGATAATGTTTAGTAAGTGATCTTGCAATGTACTGTACGGAGTATCCTCAGTATTAAAAGTCCTTTGTCGGATGTATGACTATTGTATTAGCCATGTCGTTCTCAAGACGACGGTCCCAAATCCCGTGGGTTTTGAGTCCCATGATTGGAGGTTTGGTTAATCATATTATCTGTGTTGCACAAATCCTTTTTGTTAAGTCAGTATGATACATGAAACATGACAGTCAAGATAAGACTTGAATATGCTAGGTAACATGAACATGACAGACAAGACAAAAACATGTTATGGTTAGTAGACATAAAGTATGGGTTGGTTGTAATATTCCAATTTTAGGAAAGAGCGGGCGTGTCATTTTGCAAAAAAGCGAAATATTGGGTTCGGTTCCTTTATTCGAGTTAAGTATTTGTTATAATATATATATATACTTATATATATATATATACACACACACACACATATATATATATATATATATATATATATATATATATATATATATATATATATATATATATATATTTTTAGACATATATGTATATATTTAAGGAGAAAAATATTATTTTATGATTAAGGAAAATAATAAAAAAATTATTATTTTGGAATTTGTTATTTAAGGAAAATAAATCCCCACAACTCTTATAACCTACTAGAAATCAGATTTCTCCACCTCCTAAATTCATCATCAGCGTGTGAGAGCAAGAGATTAGGGCTGAGGGATTTTCATCAATTGCTAAGTCGATTCTTAACAGTTTTCAGATCAGAGTAGAGCACCGGAATCGTTGTGAAGAGAGCAACGTTTTGAAATCAGAAAGTTGAAGCTTTGTCAAGGTATGTTTAAGCCCTAGTTCTGATCTTCTTCGAGTTTGATGGATTCAAACTCATCAACTCGTAGTTTTTATCGTTTAGAAACGTGTGATCGAATCTAATCTAAGTTTGGATTTATCACATGTTTTTCGGCACAAAAAGGACGGTTTTGCTGCTGCTTTTCTGAGTTTTTGGACTTGGAATTAGCTTGCAACAGGTAAGAAGCTCTTCCTACAATCTAATTGTGGTTTAGAGTAGAATAGATCATGTTTTGATGCATATTGTATCAAGTTTTAAGCTTAGATGAAGTTTAAGGATTAAGTTTTGTTTTGCATCTTAAAAAGTTATGTTTTTCTACTGTTTTTCTGCTATATTTCGTGTACAAGATGTTTGGAATCGAGTAGAGATCGTTAAGGGTTGAAAAACAGGTTTTAGGGCTTTTTCTGCGTAGGATGCGTACGCATTGCCCAAAGAATGCGCATTTATTCTGTCTCTGATTGCTTAGGATAGTTGCGGCCAGTACAATGCGTGCGCGTCGGGAATCGCACGCATTGTTGGTTGAGTTGTGCGGGATGCTCATTTGTTTGATGAATGCGCACACATTCGAGCAATGCGCACGCAATGTTTGGCGATGTCATTCAAATTAGTTTTGGTCGAGGAATGCGTGACGCGTTGGGCACAATCTTGCGCACGCATTGTTTGAACATAGAGTTTTCAATGAGGTTTTAAGCAAGGAATGCGTCGCATTCCATGTAGGATCTTGCGCACGCATTGCCCCGCATTTTTAAAAGATGTTGTTTTAAGCTATGTTTTGAATTTTAAACCTTGTTACATGATCAAATAACACTAATTAAATATGAACAAGCCCCGATTGATTTTTTGATTCGTTCAGTTAAAACACCGAATGTACTCTTCAAGGGAGTTGAAGTTCGGATCCGTCGGAAGGGCATGAAAGGGCTTGTGCTTTGATGAACTAGAGTTCATCAATGTCTGTGTAGTTGTTAGGATGTGATGTCTAGATGTCTAAGTGATGGAGTAGAGTTGATAAGGTGATTTTTATTCTGAAAACACTTAGGTGGCTAGTTAATTCACAATAATAATTACATAAGTGTAGTAAAAGCTCAAACATCATTTATTCTCGGTTAGGCACTCTTTCATATCGGCGATGTGATACGTTCATAAAAGGTGAACAACGCTACTGGCCTTAACGGCTGAAGGGTAGTGGAGGAAATTCATCGGACGTATCGCATACCGGGAGACCCCGAGCTAATCGGTGCTAATCACCGTTAGTTAGCAAGTATATCTTCAGGCTGATGAACGCCATGCGCAGTGTCCTTGAGTAATGATGTAACAAAGATAAGCTAAGCTAGAAACGTATAGTCATGACGTGTCGATGGGCATGGAATGAACCCTAAATTGAGTCGGTCTCACTAAGATAATTAGTTAATAACAAACCCTAATTAAATTGTAGCTTCTACTTCTTACTTTGTACATTGTACTTACCTCAAATGCATGTTTATTTATGTGTTTGGGGAGAGAAGACGAACAGGTAAATGAAGAGTTCGAGGAGGACTTTGATGACGACGTTTGAGGACGCCAGTCTTGAAGACCTTGTTTATTATTCGTTTATTTACATTTATTTCATAGATTTGGAATATTGGAGCTAGTAGTTTACTTTTAGTACTTTGGAATACTTACATTTTGGATTCGTTGGTTTCATTTTCCAATGTAATAATATTACATTTCCTCTTTAGTTCTTGATTTCTATTCTTGGTCATTTGGAAAAAAATTACTCGAGTCTTTTGCTTCCGTTTGCTTTTATTTGATACGACGTAATAGAGGCTTACGTGTAATATTTATTTAATACTATGCGTGCCGAACGTTTCGATTTCCGGATAAGGACTCGGTGTCCGGGAACGGGGCGTTACATTGGTAGTTGCTTATGTAAGTTTGATCAAGAGACTAAACATGGTAGGTAAGTAATTAGTTTAACGAACAAGTATGTGCAAGTCGAACGAAACGTAGTTAATAGACATGTTTTGAATGCATTGTTCAAGTTGGTTTTAAAGTAGGTTTCCTTGTGTTCAATATATGTTCTTAAAGTTATTTTACGTATTCTTCAAGTTATGCTTTTAAACTGTTTCCGAATTGGATGAAGTAGACACATGTCATGTCTCCCGGCATCCGACATATACAAATCTCTCTTTTGATATTCTTTCTTATTAGCATGGATGAATAAGCATGGAAAGCAAGCTTAAGAATATAGATACAAAGTTCTTTGTGTATCAACATTTTTCTTTTTTAGTGAAGTTAAGTTTTAATTAATGTTTGCGACAATTTATGATTTAGTTTGACACTGTTGTAATCCGTTGAGTTTGTTAATTAATGATCTTTAGTTTCACTTTTTGAGTCTCTTGCTTGTTTATTTTCTTCCATTCTTTGGAAACTTATGTGAAATTTACGGTTTACTCTAAATATTATTTGTCGAACATTACGTATTCGGATAATAACTCGGTATCCGAGACGGTGGTGTGTTACACAACATCTCATGTATCAAGATCACATGATTTAAGCTTTAGCCATTCCACATTTTTCCCAATCTACATGACTTTACATGAGTTGTTCTACCAACATTAACTCAACCTTACCTAGATCAATGTATCGGTATTCAATCAATAGTATATGTCATCTATAAAAATTTCCTTTAGGATAATCTATACGAGCATTCACACCAGAAGCCCTATTTTTTATCTCTAAAATAATATATATCCATATTTTACAACATCTCAATTCAGAACACTCCACAACTGCATCTTTATCCCTATCTTTAGCCATTAAAATAGAGATAATGCTTTAAAATATGGATAGTGCTCCACGAATGTGGATACACTGATTGACACTAAAATAGGGATAGGGATGTGATTTCTGCCGTGGATGTATTTGAGGGAAAATTTCACTTAGATTCCATTTGTTTTGGGTTGAAATTTATTTTGGAGTGTTTTATATGCCAATGGATAATAAAATATAATAAAAATGATGGAAGTTATGATTAGAAAGTTAAAATTTTTTTTTGAAATTTGTGTAGATAAAGAAATAATTGGCGAAAGAAATTGAAATAAATAAGTATATGAATAAAATAATGGTAAAAAAAAGTAATAAAGTAAATAAATTGAAATGATATTAGATAATTTAATATTTTTTTATTTATTGCTGAAAAACTAATTGATGAGAAAATTATAAAAATTGATTGATAAAATGATATATAAAACTTTAAAAAACTTCAGTAAAAACAAACTCAAATTTATTATTTTATTAGAAATATAGCATCATATAAGTTTCTTCTACAAATGTCATAATTAACCATATTTAAATTGATGCACCAACTCATTAGCATTATTAATGTTTGACAATGTTCTGGAACTATGTCGGATTCTCCTCTGGTATAACCACGTGACATAACGTGACTTGCATCCCATATGAAAGATTATGTATGTTATTGTCTTGTCGCGTTCACGGTGTTGAGGCAGTGTGGCACTGCATGCGCTAGCATTTTCCATAATTAACAATATTTAAATTGATGCACCAACTCATTACCATTATTAATGTTTGACAATGTTCTGGAACTATGTCATAATCACGTCGTCATATAATAACTTCTCCATATGACAATATGGGAGTTTTTTTTTTTTTTTTTTTTTTTAACACGCGTACACACGCTTTTTATCCCTGCTGCAACTCGAACCGAGGCCAGGGAGTTTTTTTATTTTACATAATATTAAATTTGGACCACATAATTTATAATTTAAAGATAATTTAAAAACTGGTGACGTAAATGATTATCACTCTCAGAGTGTAGTGGCGCATGTAAAAGAAAATCCCGGCAAGAAGACCTCTGCGTAGCATAAGCGAATCGGTCTTGTAGCATACTTCTCCCGTCAGGAGCTCAATCACCCCGCCGGTGAATTCGCCGGAGATAAGTCAATCTCGATCATGTCCTCCTCTTCAATCTCAAAGCAGCCACTCTCTTGCAGTTGGATCTCAATTAACACACCTTTATCTTCTTCTCCCTCCCAGCTAAAGCAAGGACTCTCCGGCGATTCCAGTTCACCGATCTCCATGAATTCCTCTCCTGACGAACTGTCATCCGACTCCGAGTCTGAGTCCGATCCTGTTTCTGGGTAAAACTTCGACAATGAAGCATATTTCTGAATAATATCCATCATCTGGGACGACTCTGCTTTTTCATCCAAAAAATATTGATCTTTATCTTCTCTTTCACCTTCATAGATAACCTCCAGCGGCGCCCGCACGTCCCATTCTACAAAAGATTCCGCCGGAATGGATTCACTTTTAAGTAATTCTAAAGGGACTACTGCCTGCTTTTCATGGTTTAATGATATATGAGTTTGATTTTTAAGATTTGTAGCATGGCGGAAAAGAGAAAGTAAGAAAAGGGGTGTTAAAAGGAGAAGGGAGGATAAAATGAGAGACGGGAAGTAGAGTAGGACTAGAATATAGAAAGTAATGACGATGGAGAGGATAGGATCAGATGCAGAAGAGGAAAGTGTCATTACTTTCACTAGGAAAAGATTGGTACTTCCTTGCTTTTGTTGGGCGGAAAACAAGGAATTAAATGATGGAAACGATAACTGATATATTCCTTTCAAAAATGATAACTGATCCTCTCATAAAAATAAAAATAAAAAATAAATAAAAGAAATGATAGAGTCACAACGAAAACACACAACAATGTGTCACAACAATGATCTACATCATTGATTATTGTGGGACATATATTGATTGATCTAGGTCACACAATAATCAATGGTGTAGATCATTGTTGTGTCTTTTCGTTGTGACTCTATCACTCCTCAAAAAAAACTGATAACACGTTGTGCGGAGTTTAAAATGATGAGTGATAGAGTCACAACGAAAATACACAACAATGATCTACACCATTGATTATAGCGGACTGATAAGCAAATTTTTGCAATCCGGTTTAATCAAGTAAAAACTCGAAACCTAGGCAAAACTACTTTCTAACAGGCAGTGGACCGGATCGATCGTAGATAGTGCTTTGGAGTCCGAGGTCGAACCCACAAGGATTGGATATGAGTACCACAACTGACTTATATCTCAGTTCAGGTCAACAAGATAGTGAATATATTAAACTAAAACGCAAGGATAAATTATACTAACGTTGCTTTCTTATCGATTAAAAGAGATAGTCGAACTACGATCCAACAGATTACTTCTACCCCCGTGAGGAAACTAGCTAGAGGGTGTGCTTCTACCTTCATAGTGTTTAACAATATACTCACGGGTGCCAAGTCCTAGGTCTGGTATTAAAGTCTGAACAACTCTCGTTTAATACCCAACGCGAAGCTAGTTAATTATCCCTTTAGAAAACCGACTATCCCATCGTGATTAAGTTCTATGACTCGCTCGAATACACGATGTTAACCCGTAGAAGTAAGTGATACCCCGAAGATAGGACTTTCCTAACTCCTAAAGCCACTTCTACTCAACAATCCCGAAACCCCGATTCCCACGCCTCACTGCAACATACATTTATAAGTTCGACGTGTGTGACAGTGAACTAGGTTGTCAAACTAATTCATTGTAATTAAAACAGGTTTCGGGACGTCAAATAATCGTTAAAACATTAAATTAAACACTACACAACCCCCGAATTCATCCCTTACGGGGCGGTTCACCCGCCTTCACATAATTCGGCTACCGACTAATTTAGCTACTCATGATTGTAACAGAGTAAGACACGGTAAAAAGAATCATAACATGAACCATAGTAAAACAAGAATTCATACCAATATATTGAGAATTTGATGATCCAAAATTGTTGTGATCGAAGAATCAAAATCTGACAATCGAAATGTGATAATTCACTGTTGTAATGATAGGAATGTTGTAGAGGATCGAGAGACGAACGAATTGATATATAGAACTCAATCGTATGCCCCCGGACGGAGAAAATCGCCTAAAATCGGCTCTAAGTGTTCAGAAATCGTAAAAAACTTTTTTAATGCCTCGGTTTTGCTGCCTATTTATAGTCTAGGGCAAAATTGGCTTCAAACCGTGCGGTTTACTGGAAAACCGTACGGTTTGTTCTTCATGAAACCGCACGGTTTGGATATGGAACCGTACGGTTGGGACTCTGCTTACTTCTGTCTTGTCTTTCCGTGATGTAACCGTACGGTTTAGGCTTGTTCACCTCAAATCTTCATTTTTTCTTCACTCTTCTCTCAAATCATGCCTCAGACATGCTTTTACTCAGTAATTATTGCCATCCGGATCCCCGAGCCAACTATATCCTGTATATACCATCGAAACAACATACCACACATAACCCCGCGAGACACGGGTGCATCGGGGAACAAGTAAATATCGCTAAAACAGGTAAGGTTTATCCTCTAAACGAAGATTTACTCACCGTGCAATGAACTCTCGATATTACTCTAAAATATGGCCTAAACTACTTAGAAATATGCCATAAATGTGATAATCGTGGGTCAACTGTACATCAAATGTACAGTAAAGTTGGTTCCCATCACGGACCTACATCAATCAATATATGTCTCATAATAATCAATGGTCTAGATCATTATTGTGGCACATTATTGTGTCTTTTCGTTGTGACTCTATCATTTCTCTTTTAAAACAACATTTTGTGAAAATGTTAAAGTCCATTTTTTAATACAAAATAAATAAATATGATACATAATTTAAAAAGCTTACTGACGATGACAAATTGTGTCACCTTGAATAATCCGGGTCCTAATTGAATCTAGTGATGAATACACACAAAAACCCTAATTAATGCCTGAAGAGTGAGGTAGTGGATTTTAGTATTTGCGGCTGAGTCTAAGACTGTATCTTAGATTGCCTACGTATCCTGTTAGGTTCCAGGAATCAAGCCTTACGTAGTTCCTGGATTGGGGTATTTATAATGACAACACTTGCCATAACCCTAATAATGTCGGCTTATGTTATTGTCAGATTTACCCTTTAAAGGGCCTTAACCCTTGCCCAAATTATCACTGTTAATGGGCCTGGATGGCTGGTGCGGACTCTGTCCCCGATGTCGATATTGCCGACCTGCGGTACTCGACTCTGGGACCCATTGACCTACACTGCCAGCTGGTGTGGGCTCTCGTCATGCGCGGACTCGCTGTCTTACACTTTGCTTTCGAATGTCGATAGTCGTTGCCCCGAGTATGGGCGTCGATATGAGTACCTTGGAGTTAATTCATAATGTTATGACCAACCGATAGACGACACGTGGAGGGAGTGAAACCCTGTATCGTCATAAGCCCCCCAGACTTGAGAGAGGCGACTCCCGTTGTCCGAGGTCGAGTCTGTCACATGAATCGTCTCCGAGTTAGGTCGTCATTTGGGCGGGATTTTTCCTGCCTTTTGCAACCCTAACTGCCTGTAGACACGTGGCACGATATCCTGGCACACAAATGCTTAGTATCCCGCAAAACGCGTCACTGCCTTGATTCTGGTGATTTCCAGGGATTATAACCCCCACTACCCACGTCTTTTCACATCTCTTGCAAATCTTTGCTAACATATAAAGGAGAGGAGATAGAAGTTGAAGCAGAGCCTATTTGCCATTTCATTCTCACAAACTCCAAATTTCCAACACCAAGTAAGCTTCTTTTTTCTGTGTTGTTCATCTTTTGCTTTGATTTATCCATGTCCAGTAGTAGTGCCACAGAATCCGATAGGGGGTAGGGAAACGCCTTCCCGTAGTCAAACTCCGGTACCTATTACTTCTGATCATCTTCTCCGGCAAGACTCCGGTGAGCCCACAGCTTCCTCTCTTCCTGTCCCTAACCAGCCTAAGAAACTAGTAACCAGGATGGATGGAAAGGGTGCTAAAGGGTGTCTCAGTGCTCTTTCCCTTGAAGACGTCACCATAATTTTCCGGAGATGCGACATCGCCAATCCCCCGTTTGAAGCTCGACTTCCTTCCGGCCTTCATAAGTTTGCCGACGAGCCCCAGAGGGATTCTGCGCCGTCTACGAGGTCAGCTCTTGAGTGGATTAAGGTTTCCTCTCTGTCCGGCTGTCCTCGCGGTCCTAGATCATTATGAGATAAGTGTCTCCCAAGTAGCCCCGAACACCGTCATAATTCTAATGGGGTTCATCATCACCTATCGAGTTGCTGGAGTCTGCTTCTCGATTCTCTTTTTTCGGTATTACTACCAGATTGCTGCGACACCCGACAAGCTATGGTATACCTTTCAGAGGAGGCCAAACCGACATGAATTCGTATCTAAGGGGCCTTCATCACACGGGGAGTGGAAACCCCGATTCTTCTTTCTTCGACACGGCCTAGAGAACCCATATATAGGGCAATGGAGGTCGAGAGGCTCGAAGAAGGACAAATGGAAATGCTCCCATTCCTAACGAGGCCCGCTTATTAGGGGGTTTTGACTTCGAGGTGTGCACTCGAGACTTGAGTCTCCTATACAATCTAGCCCACATGGAGGAGGCTGGACCGATCCCATACGCAAACCTTCACGCCCAAGACCAAGAGAACCGTAGGGACTTTCCTTGTTTTTTTTTGTTTTTTTATTTTCTTTTTTTCGACTCTGATAAGTTGTCATTTGTTGATCAAAACTGACTTATTCTTTTCATTTTGCAGTGGGAAGGTTTTCCAAGGTCACCAATCCTACACGCCTTCCTCTGTCGGCGGTCGTGGCTGCTCCACCTCTCGGGAGTCGGGCTGCACCTGAATTGCCTGTGTCTGAAATCAGGGCGCCTTCCTCTTCTAGAGAGGTGGGTGCTTCTCAACCTGAGCCAACTCTGCTGCCGTCGAGTCGACGGTGCCGGCTCGATCAACAGAGCCACTTCCGACCACCAGCGGCTTATCAGTCCGATTTGGCTCGCTTCGGGACGAAGATGAGGAGGAGCTAGTTGACTTGACTCCAGCTGTCGAGGTAAACGTCGAGGAACGGGTTCCGCCGACCAAAAAAAGGCCAACTGCTCCAGAGCTGGTGAGGGAGCAACATCGACAGTCGAAGAAGGCCAAAGTCGTTGAAGCTTCTACCGAGCTTGAAGTCGATGTGAATTGGGTCGCTGATGATTGCGCGAACCCTGGAGGACAAGGCCTTGGCTCAGGCGCTCCGGAAGTCGAATCGCCTCGTAAGTCGATTGTATTTCTTCTCCTTAAACGTTGATTTCTCTCGAGGCCCATGCCTTGCCTATTGTTTGACATCTTCTTTTCTCTTTGCAGCATAACTTTCTCAGCCGAGAGGCTGCTCGACGGCTGGCCAAAACGGGTGAGTCAGAAGATGACCTGTGTAAGAAAAATGGTAGACTGCTGCAGGACATCGTTGCAAAGAATGCCGTCATCGCCGGCATAGAGTCTCAATTAAAGACGTTGAAGCGTGAGTCGGTTGCCGAATGCCAGAAGCTGCGCAGGATAAGGCGACGGCGAGAAAAAGAGCGACCAGATTGCGGTCGAAAGCACGACTAGGCGGAAGAGTTGCTTAAGCTGGCCGAAGACTACGCAAAAGTGCAACAGTCGCACAAGGCTTCGTTGGAGGACGTAGCGAAGGCTCGACATGAGAGGGATGCCCTAGCGGCCGAGCTGAGAGTCGAGCGGGAACAGGTCCCTGCGAAGATCGAGGAGGCCAAGGCAGAAGCGATCGTCGAGTATCGGAAGTCGAAGAACCTTGACGCTAATCTGGAGGTGCTCATGCGCGCGGCGATGATGAGTGGCTTTACCCTGGCAGTGACTCAGGTAAAGGCTGTCAACCCAGAATTTGATGCGTTGACACTCGAGACGCCAATGTTCTACAATCCCGAGGCGGAGTCGATGTATGACCAGTACAGTGAAGAATTCCAACATGGAGAGTCTTTGGCCATCAAGTATGGTCCTTCTACTTCTGTTCCTGCTGCTGATCCGACCTCTGCCATCGCTGACCCGACCCCTGAAGCCGACCTCTGACTGTTGTCTTTTCAATTTACATTTGAACCTTAAGATTTGATCTGTAATAACATTTATTGCTTTGAATTAACTTTGGCTGGTCTTTTCAATTTTGATTTTGATTCGATTTTGAATTAACTTTGCTTTGATTTTGATTCGATTTTGCAATGTTTTTATTTCCTTTCTTGTTATCTTGTTTGTCTTGATGTTTTGTAGTCTTTCTCTTGTCGAGCCTTTGGCTCTGTTCGCTGTTTATTTTATCAATGTCGTGTTGCCCCCCAAGTGTATTATGAACCTCCGGTTCTTATTGCACTTGTGAGTTTACTTGTTATCGACCCGTTTGCCTTGGCCCTTTTTGCCTTGTAGGCTTGTTTGGCCTCAGGCTGAATATTTTAGTCCGACTGTGCGAACTGTCCCTTTGCTTTGAACTTTTTCACCCTTTGGGCTCGTTTGGCTTTTGCTTGGGACGTTTGGCCCGACAATACAAACCGTACTTTGTCTTAGCCTTTTTCGCCTTTTAGGCTCGTTCGGCGTTCGACTGGGACAGGTGGCCCGACTATGCGAACCGTCCTTTATCTTAGCCTTTTTTGCCTTTTAGGCTCGTTCGGCATTCGACTGGGACAGGTGGCCCGACCATGCGAACCGTCTCTTTGCCTTTGCATTTGTTGCCCATTAGGCTCACTTTGCTTTTGGCTTTACTGAGATGTCCGACCTGCGGATTTCTCTACTCGTTGTCGACTGTTTTGCCTTTAACATTTTGTATCACATTGGACTTGTAACGTTGCGGCTATAAATCCTAACAAACAAAAACACATCTCGAGAAAATACAAGTTTATTAGAATACTTATGAAGTTGTCTCATGGACTTATTACAAGATTTAAAAAACGAAAAACAGAAATTCATCAAATCAAAGCTTATCTCAAACATAGTATTTCCTCAGTTTGTTGGCGTGCCAATGTCGAGGAACCGTGGTTCCATCTGCTCGCCCAAGTTGATATGACCCTTTGGGGTGAACCTTCAGAATCTGATATGGGCCTTCCCAATTCGGGGTCAACTTCCCAATCGCTTCTTGTCGACTTGCTTCGTTCTTCCTCAGAACCAGATCTCCGACTTTGAAGTATCTATGTCGGACCCTCGAGTTGTAATACTGAGAGATCTTCTGCTTATACCTTTCCATTCTGGCTGAGGCTATCTCTCTTCGCTCTTCAACGTTATCCCTTTCATGTCGAAGCTCAGGATCATTTGTTTCCATATTGTAGGCCAGAACTCGAGGAGAAGAGACACCAATCTCGGCTGGTATCACCGCTTCGCACCCATATACCAGAGAGAAAGGAGTTTCTCCTGTCGATGAATTAGGAGCTGTCCTATACGACCATAGGATGCTCGGAAGTTGTATTGCCCAATCTCGACCTTCTGCCTCTAGTCTTGTCTTTAACCCCAGCTTGATTTGTCGATTAGTTTGCTCAACTTGACCGTTTGCCTGTGGGTGAGCCACCGAGGTGAATCGCTGATCGATATGGTATTCACTGCACCATTCTCTAACTTTCCGATCTTCAAACTGGGTACCATTATCCGGGATCAGAGCCTTTGGAATGCCGTACCTGCATAGAATGTCGACCCACAAGAAATTTTTGATGGTTGCAGCTCGGATGTCGGGTAAAGCCTTAGCTTCTACCCATTTTGTGAAGTAATCCACAGCAATGACTACATATTTGAGATTTCCTGGGGCTCGGGGTAGTGGCCCAACAATATCGACTCCCCACTGATCGAAAGGCCATGATGACGAGATGACTTCATGTCTTGTGCTTGTTGATGAGAGATATTATCATGGATCTGACAAGAGTTGCATTTCTAAACAAGATTGTTCGCATCTCGTTGCATCGACGGCCAAAAATAACCCGCTAACTTACACTTTCGAGCCAACGTCCTGGCCCCACAGTGATTCCCACAGGCTCCTCTGTGAATTTCTTCTAAGAGATACTCGCCTTCCATCTCAGAAATACACCTCAACCATGGGCTTACCAAGGATTTTCGATAAAGGACGTCATCGAAGAATGCGTATCATGCTGACTGGAGTCGGACTTTCCTAGATTGTACCTTATCAGATGGTAGAATTCCGTCCTTGAGATAAAGAGCGATCGAGTCCATCCACGTGGCCTGCTGAGTGATTGGCTGGGCCTCCGCTTCGTTGTAACTCCTATCGGTCAATAGCTCGACTAGAACCTTCTTATTCGAGACAAAGTTTGATGCAAGCTTAGAGAGCGCATCGGCCCTTTTATTCTGGCTTCGGGGAACCTGCTCGAATTGAACTGTCTTAAACTTAGGTATGAGACTTTGCACCACTAGTAAGTAATTCTTCATGGTTTCTTCCTTAGCCTCATACTCACCTTTCACATGATTTACCACTAATTGTGAATCACTGAAAACCAACAAATCCTCGACACCCAGCTTCTGAGCAAGTTTCAGACCGGTTATCATAGCTTTGTACTCGGCCTCGTTGTTCGTTGCTTTAAAATCGAATCGAAGGGCGTATGGGAACTCTTCGCCTTTAGGGCTAACTAGAAGGAGCCCTGCTCCTGCCCCCTCCTAGCTCGACGCTCCATCAACTTGGAGGGTCCACTTTTCCTCTGGACTATGTTTCTCTTGGTCGAGTTGGATGGAAATCCCTTCTGCTAAAAAATCCGCCAAGGCTTGAGCTTTTATCGCAATTCGAGGGACGAACTCGATATCATACTGTGCCATTTCTACTACCCATTTCCCCAGTCGACCTGAGGTGTCGGGCTTCGCTAAAATCTGCTTCAGTGGTTGGTCCGTGAGTACCACAATAGGATGAGCTTGGAAATAAGGCCTCAACTTTCTCGAGGCATGAACAAGACATAATGCTAACTTCTCAGCTGGTGAGTACCGGATCTCAGGGCCATGTAATGCTTTGCTGACAAAATATATAGGCACCTGGCTATGTACCCCTTCTCGGACTAGAACCGCACTCACTACTTCCTCGCATACTGCCAAATAAACTAGCAACCTTTCCCCTTCTCGAGGTGAAGTGAGGGTGGGTAACTCTGATAAATAAGCTTTCAACTCGTCGAAGGCTGTCTGGCATTCATTATCCCAATGAAAGGGACTGGCCTTACGGAGAATCTTGAAAAATGGTAGTGCACGCTGTGCGGATCTCGACAAGAATATGTTGAGGGCGGCCATCCGACCGGTGAGTCTCTCTACCTCCTTAGTATTTCGAGGTGCGGGAATATTCTTCAAAGTGTCGATCTTGTCCGGGTTTGCTCGAATCCCGTCCTTCGAAATCATGTATCCCAAGAACTTACCCAACCTGACCCCAAAGGTGCACTTCTTCGGGTTTAACCTCATCTGTGTTTCCCTCAACACTTCAAAAACCTCTCGGGCGTCAACCAAGTATTGCTTCATATATCGACTCTTGATGAGCAAGTCGTCTACATACACCTCCATGCATCTAACAATTTTCTTTGCAAAGATCTTATTGACTGCTCTCTGATACGTAGCCCCAGCATTCTTCAATCCGAATGGCATGGTTATGAAACAGAAAGTGCCAAATTCCGTGATAAAAGCCGTTTTCTCAGCGTCTCGAGGATCCATTAGAATCTGGTGGTATCTTTTATACGCGTCTAAAAAACCAAACACTTCAAAATCGATGGTGGAATCTACTAACCTGTCGATTTTTGGCAATGGGTATAAGTCTTTCGGGCATGCTTTGTTCAAGTCAGTGAAGTCTACACATATACGCCAACTGCCATCGGGTTTCTTGACCAATACCGGGTTAGCTAGCCACTTTGGATAGAATACTTCTCTCACTATCTGGGCCGCTAGTAGCTTACCGACTTCCAATTCTATAGCCTCAAGTCGATCGGACGCAAAGTTTCTCTTCTTCTGTTTGACTAGCTTTTTGGCCTGGTAAATTTCGAGCTTATGAACTGCAATGTCTGTAGATAGCCCTGGCATGTCGGTAGCCTTCCAAGAAAAGACATCTCTGAACTCAATTAACAACTCAATAAGCAACTGCTTTTCTTTTGCTGGGATCCAAATCCCGACCTGCACACACTGATCGTCTTCTCCTTCCCAAAGTCGGACATTCTCAACTGCATCACTGGAGACCCAGTTCTTTTCCTCCTCTTCCTCTGGAATCAGTTCCTCGACCAAGATTTGCTGAACCACCATCTTCCCATTCATGACAACGGAGTTACAACTCCGTGCGGCTTCAACATCTCCCTTTACCTCGTGGGAACCGTTCTTGGTGGGAAATTTCATGCTGTTGTGGAACGTTGAAATGATAGCATGATGGTCGAAGAGTGCAGGTCGCCCTAGAATAACATTGTAAGCAGAGGGAGCTTTGACCACTACATAGCTCAATTCGAGGGTCCTTCATTTCTCACCGTCCCCAACTGTTGTGAGTAGCTTTATCGATCCCATAGGATGAACTGCTTGCCCTGTGAACCCAAACAATGGAGACGCTATAGGAGCCAAGTCTTTCTCTTTCAACTTCATCGCCTGAAACACTGAGTAATACAAGATGTTTACTGCACTGCCATTATCGATGCAGACTCTCGATACACGGGCTCGACTGATCACAGCCTCGATAACCAACCCTTCACTGTGACTCCTGGACTTGGGGATATCATCGCGGGGTCCATACCCGACTTCTGTCGTAAATCTGAGCTGATTGCGCTCTCTCGAGCTACCAGCTGGCTCTTGACTGGATTGGTCTTTGTCACTCTCCTCAGGCCCAAAGATCGTATTAACATAACTATTTGGTCGATTATCGTCTTATCTGTCTCGACCAAAGTTGTCTCTGTTATTTCCATCCCGACCTGGAGATCGATTCCTCTGAGGTGATCGATCTCTCCGTCTCTGAGTGTCTCGGCCTCGACCCCTATCTTGATCGGAGTTCTTTCTCTTATACTCCCCACGTCCTCTGGGCGCCTCACATCGAGATCTATCGACCACCTCATCTAGCTTCCCATCCTGGATGCAGATGTCAATATCTTTTTTCAGGTCATGACAATCCTCTGTTTTGTGACCTATGTCTTCATGAAACTCGCAGTACTTGCTTGCATTCCTCTTTTCTCGAGGTTTCTTCAACGGTGGTGGTTTCCTCGCTATGTTCTTCGAGATCATGATCGATAACACCTCGGCTCGAGATCGATTAAGTGGAATAATATCCTTATCACGCGTGGGTCCCTTCTTGCCCTCACGGTCTGAGACGGGTGTCTCGATGCGGTCCCAAACTGAAGGTTTACTCTCGACATCCTGTCTCTTGAAAGGATTCTTGTTCGGACCTCGATTGTCCTTCTTCGAATCCATCTAGTCGGATTGGGTGTGCCTACGCACTGCCTCCTCCCCCTGACAGAATCTGTGCACCACGTTAACACACTAGTCCATGGTGTGAGGAACGTCCCTACTCAACTTCATGTATAACTTTGTATTACGCAATCCGCCCATGAACGATGTGATCAGAAGTCGATCATCTGCGTCTTTAACTTGCATAGCCTCGAGATTAAATCTCTTCAGATACTCCATTACTGTTTCATCCTTTTGCTGCCTCACGTTCATGAGGTGCGTGGAACTTAAATGAAACTTCTTGTTGACGATGAATGCGTCCCGAAACTTGCAGGCTAGCATGGCAAAACTGGAGATCGACCCAGGCCGTAGCTTGGTGAACCATTCCCTGGCTCGACCCACGAGTAACGTCTCGAATGCCCGACATCGCATCGCATCGGGTGCGCCATCCAATATCATCTGAGACAGATACCTATGTAGATGGTCCTCTGGGTCGGTAGTACCATCATAAGGCTCTATCTTCGGTATCTTAAACCCCTTGGGTTTAGGAAAACTCTCAATCTCCTTTGTGAAGGGAGATTCTAACCATAGCGAAACCTGATTCTTTCCCAGAATAACATCCAGTTCCTCCCTGACGCTGTCTTCATCCATTTTCTGATGCTTTTGTTGAATCTCATGCCTCTTTCTCTCGACAGAGCTAGAGGACGCACTGACTTCGTCTCTGGGAGTTTGCTTGGGCTTGTCTACAGCGTCTTTCAGACCACCTTCTGCCGCGGCGTCTTTCTGGCCGCCGACTGCTTGTCTTTGCGCCGTAACTGCCTCTGCTATATTCTGGACATTAATTCAAGATCCCCCCCGCTAATTGATCCACAAGCGCACGATGTTCTGGAGCAAGACCTTGCTTTTCTTGCTGAGGATTTTCACGGATAAGATCCACGACTGGATCTTTCCCTCCTTGTTTTTCTCGATTAGGATCTTCATGGACAAGATCCAAGGCTGGGTCTTTTCCTCCCTGCACCTCTGGGCTTGCCTGCTCGTTAATCTGCGAACCTTGATCTTGGTGGGATGCGGCTCTGGATATGGTCTTCCTGGGAGGCATGGTGATCTTGGTGTATTCAACAGTAAAAAGCCCTCCTTCTAGCGCCAATGACGATGACAAATTGTGCCACCTTGAATAATCCGGGTCCTAATTGAATCTAGTGATGAATACACACAAAAATCCTAATTAATGCCTGAAGAGTGAGGTAGTGGATTTTAGTATTTGCGGCTAAGTCTAAGACTGTATCTTAGATTGCCTACGTATCCTGTTAGGTTCCAGGAATCAAGCCTTACGTAGTTCCTGGATTGGGGTATTTATAATGACAACACTTGCCCTAACCCTAATAATAAGTCGGCTTATGTTATTGTCAGATTTACCCTTTAATGGGCCTTAACCCTTGCCCAAGTTATCACTATTAACGGGCCTGGACGGCTGGTGCGGACTCTGTCCCCGATGTCGATATTGCCGACCTGCGATACTCGACTCTGGGACCCATTGTCCTACACTGCCAGCTGGTGTGGGCTCTGTCCTTGCGGACTCGTCGTCTCACACTGATCGAATGTCGATAGTCGTTGCCCCGAGTATGGGCGTCGATATGAGTACCTTGGAGTTAATTCATAATGTTATGACCAACCGATAGACAACACGTGGAGGGAGTGAAACCCTGTATCGTCACTTACAAAAAAATACAAATTAATAATCACTAGACTAACAAAAACGGAACCATGATTTTTTTTTCGGGTGGACCGAAGTGTAATGTTTTATTAACTATGACTCATAGCACCAAACTACAATGGAAACACAATAATACAAATAAGTCTAATTTAGAGAAAACTATCGGAGTGGTTAAGTCAAAATCAAATGAGGGTTTCTAGAATGGAAATAATGATTCCAGAAAGAGAAACCAAATTAGGGTTTATCGAATAATAAACCCCAAAATCAAATAAACCCACCAAATTTCTTTAGAATTTTACAACTAAAAGAAAAATCCTTAAAAATTGCTAAAGTAAATCACGAAGCAAGCAACGATGAAATCATATAAATGAAAACATAGACCGAAAAAAATACTCATGAATGATTTTATGATTTAATTAAAATATTAACCGTTGATGACTAATAGGTTAGCCGATTAAGGAGGAAGACATGTAGCTGATTATACTCTTTCTTTCTTCAGTTTTTTTTTTTTTTTTTTTTTCTTTTTCAAGAAGAATGCAAGATTGAGAACGAGTCCAGATATAATGTATGGGGATATCTTTTTCAATAGATATGGTATTTTAAGGTTTTATGTTAACACTAGTGAAAACGGGACTCCGTGCAACGCACGGAGTGCCCATGCTATAAGTTTTAACTTATTTGACGATATTAAATACGAAGAAATGTAGCATGTAACGAACCGTTCAGAACGCAATTTTTAAGCGCAACAATGAAAAATAAAACATTTTACGTCGATCTCCTTTCGGATACCACAACCTACCACACAACTCTACCCTAGTCAACACACTCTTTCTTATCTACTACACACATTCTCAATCACCCAACCGCACCCTATCCCAACATTTTTTAACACTCACCTATCCAATCCTACCTCACCATGCCCTACACCACATTATCTTACCACATATTATCTTATCACACTACCCTATATTACGTACTTTATTCAAGCTACCAAACTTTACTTAACTTACGCCACATCATCCAACCATACCATCCTACCCTACCATACATCACCGCATTACATATCATACCTCGCATCACCTACATTAGCACACCCTACCGCACCCTACCTCTCTACATACCTACAAACCTTAACCTACATATTAATTCACTATCCTAGCTAAGCCTATTACACCCTATTTTATCTCATCCCACCCTACCTTACCCTACCCACCACCCCATCCTACTCTACCCTACAACTCCCTACCCTACCGTGCCCACCACCCATCTTACTATACCCTACCCTTCCCACCACCCCAACCCCCTATCCCAACATTTTTTAACACTCACCTATCCAATCCTACCTCACCATGCCCTACACCACATTATCTTACCACATATTATCTTACCACACTACCCTATATTACGTACTTTATTCAACCTACCAAACTTTACTTAACTTACGCCACATCATCCAACCATACCATCCTACCCTACCATACATCACCGCATTACATCTCATACCTCGCCTCACCTACATTAGCACACCCTACCGCACCCTACCTCTCTACCTACCTACAAACCTTAACCTACCTCACAACCTCATATTAATTCACTATCCTAGCTAAGCCTATTACACCCTATTTTATCTCATCCCACCCTACCTTACCCTACCCACCACCCCATCCTACTCTGCCCTACAACTCCTACCCTACCGTACCCACCACCCATCTTACTATACCCTACCCTTCCCACCACCCTAACCCAACCCACCCCTCACACCTTTTAGGGTGGCATCAAAACATGTTCATAGAAGAATAATATAAGTGCGTATGAAATGAATATCCGACACATCTTCGACATCTCCCGACATCGTATGGATACTTTTCGACACTACCGAATAATTTTTTTTCAATTTCTACTTAAATCAATTTTAACCAAAAAATGAAACTATCTTCGACATTATCTGCAAAAACACGTGTTCTACCCAAAACACGACACGACACGCTTCGATACACCCCGACGCCATATCCAACGGTTATCGGTTGATCAAATGAATATTAATTAAAATCTAACACACTATCAATACTCCACGACACAAAATCGACACCTCTCGACACTACTAAACTATTGACCAAAGAAAAAAACCGACACACACAATATATAGAAGTAAAAAAAAGCGAGACGGAAAAAATAATCAATACGTAGCAGCACCCCAAAAACGATGCCCCTAAAAAAAACCGGCATAGACACACAATGTAAAATATATATACGCAAAAAAGGAAAAGAACACACACACAAACAAACTATAGTATATTGAAATATCACGTGGTCGTATCGTATTAGGATAAGACCAAAAAAAAAAAAGGAGAGATCTCGATGAAAAGCAAAATAATATGTAATTAAATTAGAATCGGATACATCTTAAGCACAACACACATAATAAGATTAAGAATAAATTAAAGCTAATGTGTAGATTAAAAATACAATTTAGTCCTCTAAAATGGAACAATTTAACTCAAACCCTTCACCTCAAAAAAAAAAAAAAACACTTTTTTCTGGGCTGGGCCGCCCAATGAACAGTAAAAAGCTTTAAAAAAAAGATTGGGCCGGATTTTTGGGCCGATAAACAGTAAAAAGGGGAACCAATAAAAAAAAAACAAGTGTCAAAAAATGGCAACTTTTCCCTTCTTATTAGTATAGGAAGATAAATGATAATTTTATTGAATAAGTGGGCTGATCAAGTGATGGTTAGATGGACTAGTTAATTGATGGACTAAGATTATAAGGTATGTGTTAAAAAAAATGAAAACTTTGGGTGGGCTTAGCCCCTTAGTCTTTATACCGCCTCTGTCCATGTAGACAAATTTACCCTTAGGTATATAATTAAAAAAAAAAACGCTCCAGGTGAAGCGTTGTTTGTTTTTTTTCCTTTTCTTTTTTGTGTTGATTATTCATGGGAGTCTTTATTCGTACCACAATAAACCTACCGTTGCACCACTCTATTTATACCACACCTACTAGCAAAATTCTACTTTGCACCACATTGTTTTTTAAAAATATTTTAATTTCTTACTTACACTACACCATCTACTTTTACACCATTTTTTTTATACTATTTCCACACCAATTTTTATAACAAAATTAGTCCAACACTTCCAAAATGATAAATCAATCCATCTTCCTCCAATCTTCTATTCTCCACCCACCACCACCCATTTCCACCATCCTTCACCTCAAACCATTTCATCCCCCACTACCATTCTCTCTCCCCTCACCTGAAACCAACTGCCCCCTACTCTCCCTCCCCGATCTGAAACTCCCCCCACACCACCCGCAATATGAAGTCGCCCCTCCCCCGATCTAAACCCTGCTCCTCCGACCCCGATCTAAAACACCCCCTCTGCCCCCCAATTTGAATCCCAGCCGTCCCTTCTCCCCCCTCTTCATGACTGAAATATATATTCTCATTATTTTCTTTATATCTGCAACTTAATTATTCTTTCTCTTCTTTCCTCAACAAAACACCATAAATGGAATTGAGAAATGCTGTGAATTTCCTTGAAAATAAGACCATTCTTGTTGCCGGATCAGCTGGTTTTCTAGCTAAAAGTACCTCAACTTTTTTTTCCGATCCATACGGCCATACCTGGAAAAACAAACCCATCATGTGCATTTTTAATAAAGAACAGAGGCTAAAAAAATAGAGAACGTAAAAGAATAGTAATGATGAAGAAGAGAAAGAAGGGGAGTGGGGAGGGGGAGTTTGTTAATTTTAAAAGTGTGGATGAGGAAATGAAGATAATAAAATCTGGAGGTAGTAAAAAATGCTCGGTAAAAGTCAGTTTTTTTTTATTTTACTTTGAATAGAAAAAGTGGTGTAGAGGTAGATTTAGTAATTGGTGTTTAAATGACACATTTTTTCCACTAAACTGTGGTGTAGTAGTAGATTGTTGTGGTGCGAATAAATGATCCCTTATTCATACCTGCTCCATTCTTCTTCTTTTTTTGGTTAATACAACTGTAGGATTTGATTTACATCTTCGATCACGAAAACTCTTTCGCCAAAATTCGTATTTTTTTTACTCTTCATTTTGATATATCATATGATACCCTTTCGACGTGATTTTTGAAATGCGAAAAAATATTTGCATTAATCAAAGCGTTTTTTAGCCGAAAAGACGATTGTAGCTCAAGTCCAACCGAGTTAGAGTTGCTAAATCTCCGAGACTAGCTGGGATCACTCCGGATAACCCATTATATTGTAGAGCAAGAACATTGACATTCTTTAAAGACCCCAGCTGATAAGCAATGCTTCCATTAAACTTGTTATAACAGAGCTGCAGGACTGCAAAAAAAAATCGGGTATATAGATGCAACAATAGTCCCCTCTAAACATAACAAGAACAAAATAACATCATTCTAATTATCATATAATTGAGTACTGATGCTCACGATGTGCCCACGGGATTTGAGGGCTAAAAGATAATCACTAATAACAATAAGTATCAAGTCAAAAACAAAAATACCTGTCACACAAAAAGAAGCTTTTGTGTATTTATCATACATAGAATTTCAAGGGGGGTGAGCTAGCCATAAGTGTGCAAATAGTTGGACCACACGACAAAAAGGTTCATTAACATCAAATCACATTAATAATTGTAGTCCAATGCCAAATGAACTTGAATAAGCATACCATATGCCTACCATCACACCTTTTACTAACAATACATAGTGATATTAACACCATATAGTAACAATAACAGTAACACTAACAGTAACGGTAACAGTAACAGTTGTAGCCCAAGGTTCTTTAGCATCACGTCATATTAATTAATTATAGTCCAATATCAAATGAACTCGAATAAGCATACCACATGCCCCAAAAAAATTCATAAATAAATGATGATCAAGTTTTTCATCAAAAGTCCCACCACCAAGATAAAAAAACAAGAATATCATGCTTCTCACTTCTTGATTGCTTTTTAGCCAACCTATATGCTATAGCCTATAGGCTCATTGACAACTCTGAGAAGTTTTGAACCAGCAATGCAACCAACATCTTTGGTTGCAATTATTTTTGAGTCATCATGCATTAAAGTATGCTGGGACAATAATCACAGCTTTAGTGACCTTGTCACCCAAGAATTGTGATGCAACATCCACAAGTTTTCTTAACACCCGGGTAACAATTTCATTGGATGCAAATTGCTTCCTAATAACCACACAATCAAGTTTAACATTTCCATTTTCATCAAAATGTGAGAAGACTTGCATATCATCAATCATCTTTGGTAAAATGAAGTGAAATAACACGACATGTGATTCTCAAATTGAGTAAAACATGCAGGAACATAAAACTCAGATTTCATTATAATGAGGCTCATCCAACTATTAAGTGGTCTGTCCAAACAAAGCATACCTCTATTAGTACTCTTATCTTTTATAACTACGCCGAGTCTCAGATTAAGTTATGCTAGAAATTGCAACATCATTCTAGAATTTTCCCGATTTTACTCCCAAATGATGATGGTTCAGCCTCCTGATCACCACCATTGTTTGTTGCCACCACCACCATCCTCATCACCATTGTTACCACTAGAAGCAGCAGCATTTACCAGTTGAAATTCATCCTTACCATGCTTTGTTTCTGAGTAGATCTTACGAAGCCTTTCTGCTTCTTGCTGATAGAATAATAGAGAAACGATAATTGATTGTATTGATAATACTGAAAGACGATTACAATATTTATAGGACAATATACTTGGCCAACAAGTGAATAATAAAGACATAATCAAATAATATCAAATGACAATCAATCATCATTATTAGCAGTATCCAAAGATATGGTAGCAATTAATCTTCAATCTTTGTCATTATCTCTGTCGCCCCATAATCCCATGATAATGCAATGAACATGGAGATTGGCTCATAAGGAAAGCATGGAGGGATATAACCCTAAAGAAAAACGATAGTTGGAGGGATGTACCCTAGCAAAATTAAAGGAGTGGAGGGATATACTCTAACAGAAAGAAAGGCTTGGAGGGTTGTACCCAAACATAAATAAATGAGTGGAGGGATATACCCTAACAAAAATAAAAAGGAACGGAGGGTCATGCCCTAACAAAAATAAAAGAAAGCGCGAGGTAGAAGGTGGAGAAAAGAAAAATAGAAAGGAGTTGAAGGTGGATACGGGTTTGTGGATAAGATAATGACAAGATTGATATTTATTAAAAATTAAAAAAAAATAATAATAAGAAAAATATGAAAGACACAAGGAGGCTGCCGGAGGCTTTGGTGGGGCATGGAGATGAGCAGCGTTTGCGGAAGGGGCGTGCTAATATCGGCGAGGCTGAGTGCTGCTATATATTGCGAAATCGCTGTGCAACAGGGGTTGAAAAGGCTTCAGCCATAGAATCCGGCGAGAAGCTTGAATGAACCTGGAGCGGCGATGAAGAAGGAGGATGCTTGGGAGCCTAATTCGGCTTTCAATTTTGACGCCACCGGAACCTTTGAATCAGCCATGTTTATTTCGAAAGGAAAAAAAATCAACGTGAAAATAAAAATAATAAAAAATTTGGGAGGGGTGAGGGTTTGATCATATTGATGTCACAAACCCCTACCCAAACATTCTTTTTCGTAAAGCTTGCTCAGGATCAAAAAGACGTTAGTCTAGAGCTTTGATACCATGATAGAATAATAGAGAAACGATAATTGATTGTATTGATAATACTGAAAGACGATTACAATATTTATAGGACAATATACTTGGCCAACAAGTGAATAATAAAGACAGAATCAAATAATATTAAATGACAATCAATCATCATTATTAGCAGTATCCAAAGATATGGTAGCAATTAATCTTCAATCTTTGTCATTATCTCTAATACTTGCAACCCAGAAAATGTAGCCGCAAAGTGTACCACCATTACACTTTGACATTCTCCCCAAAACCCATTTCTGCAACGATAACTAGATAAACAATAGAATAAAAACATAAAACTGAGGAATAAAGATGAGTCACCAAACAAAATAGGAGATCCTGTGATCGACAATGGATATCTAAATTCACCGTGCGTTGTTTCTCCCAATAAGGGCATATTAGTCCAAACGAATTTATTTTATCATTATTGCAACTAAAAAATCAATATGGATTAAAACCTAATTAGTACCCGGAAAGGGGATTTTTTCCTAATTTTTCCAATAATAATTAAATTGTATCGGCAAACAAAAGGGTAACTAGGGCTATTACGAGTTAAATCACCTACAGTCAAAGTAGTGACAGTCTACGAAACATAGACCGATGCATCCTCACACTACTGCATCTGATTTTCCATAAATTCCAAAGCAACAAGCAAAAAACAACTACATCGGCCTCATCATAGTCCCACTGAGATCTTCACTGAATACTCCATAAAGCCAATGATCACTTAATGGCAAAGCACTCCAATTTCAGGAGCATACCCACACTCATGTGCCAACTTAACTTACCCGGTTGGAACCACTAGCTATAAGCGTCTGAGTGATAGCGTCAACCTCCTAAGAGCACATGCAATAAGGAAATGGTTTACAATGTCCATTTACCTCATAAAATTAAAAGAAATCCTATGTGGCACCCCATGACATAATGAGCACAACATTAGGCAAAAGAAGAGGGACTGATTTCCTTTTAATACATGCAAAGTGGAACAGATAGTGAGCAGAGCCCCATTTACCTTCACATTCTTACTAACTACGTTGTCATTATTTGGTCTATTGTAGCTTTCAATAAATTAACACCTTGCCTTTTTCTGACAAATGATGTGAAAACAAGCACTATTGTATGTCCTCAACAATTTCAAAGAAAGGCATTCTATCATCTACAAAAAGCAAGTGAGAGATCTGAACCTCTTAATTCCTCCCAAAAGAAATCTCACGCAGTGACCCATTCCGTGTTGCCCAATCAATAACAACAATGAGACGCACTGACAAAATTATAAAATATGGAGAAAGATGATCAGCTTGACATATTCCCAGAGATGGAACAATCTTGTGGCCCAGTTTTTTTTTTAGGATAATTGTGGTCCAGTTTCCACTTGACAAAGACATTATAAGTAGCCGAAGTAAGACACCCTTTCAAAGCCTTTTATGTATCTAGTTTTATAATTGCATAATTTTGACAACTTATCACCCCATTCCTTAAAGAACAAAATGCCTCAAAATAAATGATGACATTATCTGTAATAATCATCCCTGAAACGAACACACTCTGATTTCCATAAATGACATATGAATTACCAAACAATGACACACGAGAGAAGTTTAAAGACCGAATTTCATAGAGAAATAGGCCTAAGATCCGTTACCCGAGTCGGAGACGCGAGTTTAAGAATAAGAGAAATATAAATCTCAGTTTAAATGACCCAAATCCGCCCCATCATTTAAAAGGCTCGTAATGATCTGCAAAATATCAACACCAATAATATGCCAAAGTTTTAGCATAAAAGTAATATGCATTTTATCCGGCCCTGGTGATTTCCTCCATGGGAGTTGCTTAAGCACCTTAAGAAATTCATCCTATAAGAAAAGAGCACTCAATTGTTTTATTTTCACATCACTTAAAGAAGAAAAGACCATCCGATCAAATTCTTGCAAGGCCGACTGGGGAGATGTAAAGTGCTATTGAAATACCTGGAAACTACTCCTTCCAGCTTGTGAGGATCCATGATTGTGTTGAATCATGAACCCCAGATGCCTTGAGTTTTATTAATTTCTCGAAATTCCCCTTTGTGACATTAGTTGTTTTATCTGGCAACAATGGCCATGAAGCTTTATGCTTACATCATATGGAAAAATTTGTAATTGTTTAATTTTTTGCAAGATTAAAAAAACAGTAAATCATATTCATATTTACAAATAATTATGAAAACTCATTTTATAATTAATTTTAATTTAGATATGATTTAAATTAATAATTTAAATTGATCTGTTCAGCCTGGTTAAATTTTTGCCCTTTCTTTTCTCAGCCTAGTCCATTTTGCAAAGCCCAACATCAGGCCGTTGTGAACCGCACCCTATTTTATATATTTTATTTTGATCAGTGAGGTGTCGGTGTCTGTTTGTGATTCTAAGTCATATTCTTTTCTAATTGTATTAATACGTAATGTTTCTGTTGTTGGGGTATAATGTGCTATTTGATTTTCAGAAGATGAGCTGGCTGTCATCTTTTGAAGTCTGTCTTGCAAATCTTTAAATAAATCAGATTTTTTTCTTTTGAATATCTTTGATAGATGAAGAAGACACTTGGTATGGTTTGAAGACTAGGGTTGTTGGGTTTTTAGTATGTCGGAAGTATCAGATTGAGAAGTCTTCTCAATTTGACTAATCTTCATGTGTCTTTCCATTTTTTCTAATTGTTTTCCGATTGTGTGGAGATTAGTGTTTGTGTAATTATTTTGTGAAATAATATTTTTTATATTTCTTTTGTCGTCCTCTCCGGGCATTTTTATAGGATAAGCTTCTATATGTTGGTCTTGGTGCTGAATTTTTATTCCTTGGAACGGTGGGTGAATCGATTTTATTTTTTCAGAATTTTGAATAGTTTCACATTCCGGATTTTTATTACGAATTGTGATAGAACTAATTATGGTTGAGAAAGGGTAGTCGATACAATTTTCTAGGGAATAAATTTCAAACCAGTCAAAGAAATGTATATGTATTTTATAGTTATTTACAAAATCGTAGTATTTGTTTTGAATTTCTTGTCGTTTTAATAGAAATTTGTCAAAGAACCAAGTCATTTTCATTACATTGCTTTCAGAGTAAAATTCATCGTGAAGAATTTTTTTATCAATTGTAAAATCTTTTTCAATTATATTTAGTTCATTAAAATTATCAGTAATGGCTGAAAAAGAAGGGCTGGTTGGTTCTGGAGGGTTTGTTGGCTCGCTCTTAATCTTGTAACAGGGATATTGAAGATTAAATTCCTTGGCTTTGAGGTACCTATAACCGATGGGATTTGTGATACTCTGCCTAGGTCAATGGTAGCGGAAGTATCTTCAGATTCGGAACTAGAATCAGTGTATCGAGCACTCGTACTTCTTCTTCTGTCAAAAAGAAGTTTTACCTTGCCATCAGTGAATTGAGTAACATGTTTTAGTTCTGAATTTGGTTCTTGAAATCTATTTTGTATTGGGACTACATTTTCTAAAACCCATTCGTCGGGAAGAGTAATGTCTTTTCATCTGATGGTTCTAGAACTACTCTTATTAGATCTTGAAAGATCCGTCTGTAGTAGGAGTGTTTCTCTTTTTGGACTATAGCATCGTACTTTTGTAGAAAATGCTGAAATCATAGCTTTGTAGTGTAATCTAATGTAATAGGAATTGATCCTTGTAGCATTTTGTAATTGTGCTTTTTATTTGAAGCACAAATGATTTTAGGATATTTGGATCATTTAGGGAAATTGAAATATTTGGCCAACAATCAAATGTAATTGGACATGTACAAAGACTAGATTCAATTGAACTTAAAAGTGAATCTTCAAAGTCTAAGTGTCTTGTATCTCTGAGAACTGCAAGAATGGAAGTGTTCAATCCTTCCCTTGTCAGAGGTTCTATTCCTACTTGTATTAGACCAATATGAATATATTGGTATAAGTTTTGACGATGTTTTTGTAAGGAGTTTGCAGAAAGAAGCTGTATGGTTTCAAAGGGTTTTGATAGTTGGATATCTCTTTCTTTATTTTTATGGAAAAATCGGATTTAAAACTAATGAATCTTGATGATTCATATATTTGGTTTTTGTTTACCTTTGGAATTTTCCAATTGTCAAGAGATTTATTAAAACCCTCAATTATTATTTCATCTGTATGTATAACCCATTTTGAACTTTCTTGAATAGAACTTGACACCGACCTAGAAGATGTAGTTCTACCAAATATAGAACCATAGTCCTTTTGTTATAAATACTTCATACGTGCCTACAATCCCAAAATAAGATTAAAACGCCAATAGGCTTACTCTCTTACAGTTTGGGCAAAAACATTCAACAAGTATGAATATCTAACAAAGGGGGTTTGAATAATATTAAGTACAACTATCCCTTCATGTTGCTCTGCTACCAAAGACACCCCCCTTGTTTGGTTCTAGACTGGACTGGACTCAAATAAGTCTAACTAACTAATTTCCCGCCATATTCCTTATTGGGCTGACCAAACCCGGACCATTATTGTAATTTTTAGTCCAACTTAATTTTTTCTATTAATCCAACCCCCAAAAAACAAATAAATGGAAATAAATACATCAAATGAAATGGTAACTTAACACCATTAAATCTCCTCTATCATTCCTTCAAATACATCCTTTCAACCACCCTCTCACTTCTTCAAATCAGACAAAATTTCTTCCACCCCTCTCTCTCCTCCCTCTATCAATGCCCAAAAAAAAACTCCGACACTATTCCGACACTATTTCCGGCAGCATTTTTTTACCCCTTTTACCACCTTCCTCTCCCAAATTTCTTGATTCTCACATTTTTTGTTACATCCGACGGGAATTCGAGCTTGATTTCACCAACCCTAGATCCGGCGCCGCATCTCCAATCCTCAGGTAAGTGCCGGTTGATTAGTTGATTCGGTGTGTGTGTGTGTGTCTTTTTTTCAATTATTTTGAACACCAGAAGTGATAACATGTCTAGAATCAAGAGCATATACTCTCATCTCTCCGTTGATTTCTCCGGCATCGTTCGTCAACAACGTTCTTCTTCCGTTTCGGAAAAATGAATAAGTATCTAGTCTAAGTTTGCTGGTGAATGGCCTTTATTACTTTTGAGTGATTTTAATTTATTTTTTTAAACAGAGATAAAGTAGGAGTGATTTCACAGGTGTACATTAATGATAATTTTGGATGAGTATCGTGGTAATCATGAATTTGGGCGGATTTGCTTTGTGTTTTAATTGTTGTGATAATTTGTTGTGATTGCCCATCATGCCTGCCCACAAAGAAATAAAAGCAACTTGTGCATTTCATGTCAAAAGTAATGCTTTTAGAATTTGAGGAATAAACAACATATTCACAGCTTGAAGCTTGAAGATATATTTTTTGGACAGACAGAGATGTTGACCCATTCATTATGCTTTTAAACCATTTTATTCACGTATAGTTTTCAATGATTTTTGTTGGACAATCTTGTTCATAAACGAAATAAAATACAAGTAAAACGAATTACAATTGCAAAGAAACGGAAAAATGATATATGATCCGAGCCCTGTGTTGCACACAGTTTCCTTAAGACTAATTCGTCCCCTCACCTTCGTGTGCCGTGAGCTTCAGCGGGACGTTAATCTCCCAGGATATAACGGATAGCAATGACAGGAAGCACAACGCCTTCAATTTCTTAAGAACCTTGTAGTTTGAACTCTCAGTTTTCATGTAGAAAAGAGGTAAGAAGAAGCAGATTGCTGGTATGTTCAGCCTATTCGAACTGAACAAAAAGTGTCTGTTTATATAGGCTTTATCAAGCAGAGAAGAGTTGGGAACTGATGGAATACGAAACATGAACAGCCTCAACATCATTATTTCGAAATGAATGTCATCAAAGCTCAGAATTGGAACAGGCACAGTATCAGCCATAAGTGTTGTTAGTAGCAGATGGAAGGTCTCTGAATTAGTAGCATGAATTTGGGCGGATTTGCTTTGTGTTTTAATTGTTGTGATAATTTGTTGTGATTGCCCTTCATGCCTGCCCACAAAGAAATAAAAGTAACTTGTGCATTTCATGTCAAAAGTAATGCTTTTAGAATTTGAGGAATAAACAACATATTCACAGCTTGAAGCTTGAAGATATATTTTTTGGACAGACAGAGATGTTGACCCATTAATTATGCTTTTAAACCATTTTATTCACGTATAGTTTTCAATGATTTTTGTTGGACAATCTTGTTCATAAACGAAATAAAATACAAGTAAAACGAAATGCAAGAAAATCGAATTACAATTGCAAAGAAACGGAAAAATGATATATGATCCGAGCCCTGTGTTGCACACAGTTTCCTTAAGACTAATTCGTCCCCTCACCTTCGTGTGCCGTGAGCTTCAGCTGAACGTTAATCTCCCGGATAGAACGGATAGCAATGACAGAAGCACAACGCCTTCAATTGCTTAAGAACCTTGTAGTTTGAACTCTCGCCATGTAGAAAACAGTAAGAAGAAGCGATTCTTTGGTATGTTCACCTATTCGAATCGAACAAAAAGAGTCTGCATTTATATAGGCTTTATCATGCGAGAGAAGAGTTGGGAACTGATGGAATACGAAACATGAACAAATTTCGAGATCATTATTTTGAAATGAATGTCATCAAAGCTCGAGTGGAACAGCCTGATGCTCGACCATAAGTGTTGTTAGTAGCAGATGGAAGGTCTCTGAATTAGTAGCATGAATTTGGGCGGATTTGCTTTGTGTTTTAATTGTTGTGATAATTTGTTGTGATTGCCCATCATGCCTGCCCACAAAGAAATAAAAGTAACTTGTGCATTTCATGTCAAAAGTAATGCTTTTAGAATTTGAGGAATAAACAACATATTCACAGCTTGAAGCTTGAAGATATATTTTTTGGACAGACTGAGATGTTGACCCATTCATTATGCTTTTAAACCATTTTATTCACGTATAGTTTTCAATGATTTTTGTTGGACAATCTTGTTCATAAACGAAATAAAATACAAGTAAAATGAATTACAATTGCAAAGAAACGGAAAAAGGATATATGATCCGAGCCCTGTGTTGCACACAGTTTCCTTAAGACTAATTCGTCCCCTCACCTTCGTGTGTCGTGAGCTTCAGCGGGACGTTAATCTCCCAGGATAGAACGGATAGCAATGACAGGAAGCACAACACCTTCAATTGCTTAAGAACCTTGTAGTTTGAACTCTCAGTTTTCATGTAGAAAAGAGGTAAGAAGAAGCAGATTGCTGGTATGTTCAGCCTATTCGAAC
The DNA here is from genome assembly GCA_026214975.1 of Gentiana macrophylla. Lineage (NCBI taxonomy): Eukaryota > Viridiplantae > Streptophyta > Magnoliopsida > Gentianales > Gentianaceae > Gentiana > Gentiana macrophylla. The sequence goes on along the minus strand of CM047808.1, from coordinate 92,148,780 downwards.
TGAACAAAAAGAGTCTGTTTATATAGGCTTTATCATGCAGAGAAGAGTTGGGAACTGATGGAATACGAAACATGAACAGCCTCATCATCATTATTTCAAAATGAATGTCATCAAAGCTCAGAATTGGAACAGGCACAGTATCAGCCATAAGTGTTGTTAGTAGCAGATGGAAGGTCTCTGAATTAGTAGCATGAATTTGGGCGGATTTGCTTTGTGTTTTAATTGTTGTGATAATTTGTTGTGATTGCCCATCATGCCTGCCCACAAAGAAATAAAAGTAACTTGTGCATTTCATGTCAAAAGTAATGCTTTTAGAATTTGAGGAATAAACAACATATTCACAGCTTGAAGCTTGAAGATATATTTTTCGGACAGACAGAGATGTTGGCCCATTCATTATGCTTTTAAACCATTTTATTCACGTATAGTTTTCAATGATTTTTGTTGGACAATCTTGTTCATAAACGAAATAAAATACAAGTAAAACGAAATACAAGAAAATCGAATTACAATTGCAAAGAAACGGAAAAAAGGATATATGATCCGAGCCCTGTGTTGCACACAGTTTCCTTAAGACTAATTCGTCCCCTCACCTTCGTGTGCCGTGAGCTTCAGCGGGACGTTAATCTCCCAGGATAGAACGGATAGCAATGACAGGAAGCACAACGCCTTCAATTGCTTAAGAACCTTGTAGTTTGAACTCTCAGTTTTCATGTAGAAAAGAGGTAAGAAGAAACAGATGGCTGGTATGTTCAGCCTATTCGAACTGAACAAAAAGAGTCTGTTTATATAGGCTTTATCATGCAGAGAAGAGTTGGGAACTGATGGAATACGAAACATGAACAGCCTCAGCATCATTATTTCGAAATGAATGTCATCAAAGCTTAGAATTGGAACAGGCACAGTATCAGCCATAAGTGTTGTTAGTAGCAGATGGAAGGTCTCTGAATTAGTAGCATGAATTTGGGCGGATTTGCTTTGTGTTTTAATTGTTGTGATAATTTGTTGTGATTGCCCATCATGCCTGCCCACAAAGAAATAAAAGCATTACTTTTGACATGATTGCTTTGTGCATTTGTTGTGATAATTTGTTGTGATTGCTTTGTGCATTTCAAATTCTAAAAGCATTACTTTTGACATGAAATGCACAAGTTGCTTTTATTTCTTTGTGGGCAGGCATGATGGGCAAACACAACAAATTATCACTACAATTAAAACACAAAGCAAATCCGCCCAAATTCATGATTACCACGATACTCATCCAAAATTATAATTTATCTCTGTTTAAAAAAAAACAAATTAAAATCACTCAAAAGTAATAAAGGCCATTCACCAGCAAACATAGACTAGATACTTATTCATTTTTCCGAAACGGAAGAAGAACGTTGTTGACGAACGATGACGGAGAAATCAACGGAGAGATGAGAGTATATGCTCTTGATTCTAGACATGTTATCACTTCTGGTGTTCAAAATAATTGAAAAAAGACACACACACACACACACACACACCGAATCAACTAATCAACCGGCACTTACCTGAGAAATGGAGATGCGGCGCTGGATCAAGGGTTGGTGAAATCAAGCTCGAATTCCCGTCGGATGTAACAAAAAATGTGAGAATCAAGAAATTTGGGAGATGAAGGTGGTAAAAGGGGTAAAAGCTGCTGCTGGAAATAGTGCCGGTTATAGTGTCAGATTTTTTTGGACATTGATGGAGGGAGGAGAGAGAGGGGTGGAAGAAATTTTTTTCTAACTTGAAGAAGTGAGTGGGTGGTTGAAAGGATGTATTTGAAGGAATGATAGAGGAGATTTAATGGTGTTAAGTTATTGTTTCATTTGATGTATTTATTTCCATTTATTTGTTTTTTAGGGGTTGGATTAATAGTTAAATTTAAGTTGGACTAAAAATTACAATAATGGGCCGGGTTTGGTCAGCCCAATAAGGAATAAGACGGGAAATTAATTAGTTAGACTCATTTGAGTCCAGTCCAGTCTGGAACCAAACAAGAGCCCAGGGATCAACGAAGGATTATCAATACAAACTAAACAATAGAATGAAGGATTTTAACAATAAATAAATGGACAGTAATGAAGTAATATAATGAAGTATTGTTAATAAGAATGCTGAAACAACATGAGAAATAATAAAGTAATGGACGGCAATGAAATATGCTAAAGTTTTGTCAAAGAAACATGTAAATTTATACCTTAATAAAAAGGTTTCAATTTGAGAAACAAATGTGGAGATACAAATGTGAGAAGAGTCTACACTCTTCCTGCTTGCCGTCTTTGATCTTGTTAATAAAATAAAATTTTGTGTTTCTGCGTTGCAGAGAAAATAAAATTTAAAACTTTATAAAAATGGTATTCTTCTGCCTTCCTCCCTTCTTTGTCTTCTTATTTATATGCGTCTTGGAATAATTGTAAGTGGTACAATAATTAAAAGTCTTGTCTTCTTTTGTGGGTGATGTCTTCTTTTTTGTGAGTGGTGTCTTCTTTTGTGAGTGTTGTCTGCCATATTGGTTTTGTTGAGTTGTGTTGTGTTGTTGTCGTCTTTCGTTAAGAGATGCACATTATTTGCTAGTGGCGTCTTGTCTTGTCTGTCATCTGTAGTGGAATACCTTTGCTGAGTCTTCTTTCGTCGTTTTGTGATAAATGAGCTTTTTTTAATTTTAGTGATGTCTTGTCATGTTTGCCATGTTGATTTTCGCTGAGCTGTTTGTTGTTGTCTTGTGGTAAATGTTGTAGTGTACTGAGTCATGATTTGTCGTTTTGAACTATCTTGTACTCAAAACGTATATTTTTTGTATAATTGTGTGTGTGTACATACGTAAATATATATTAATAAATATAAAAATATATAAGTTTTGTATATATCTGTATGTGTGTGTGTAGATGCATACATTTTTTGTATGTGTATATGTATTTGGTGAAAAGCATCGTGCAGGTGTGTTTTGTGTATATCTGTGTATATGTGTAGGTACATGTTTTTATTGTGTAGGTGTATTGTTTGGCAAAAGAAACCAATAATTAGTGTTGCAGGTAAGCTTTCTGGAGTGTAGGGCTTTTTTTTTTTAATTTTTTAATTTTTCAGGGTATCGGTGGATAATCCTCGTCGTCTTCGTCAATGTTTACTGATGCTGTGGAGCTGATAGGTGACGTTTGTGAATTTGACGCGTATTGTACATTTGTCCCACCATCGTACTCTATATCTTCTTCTGATAATTTGAAGAGGATGATCAGAGAATCTAAATACCAGTTCACAATCAATGGTAGATAGAATTTTGTACTTAGAGTTGCCAATGCTGGAAATCTCTTTTCTGCTTCGGAGGGCTTGTACTTTGTTTTGAAAATATTGAATGATTCAAGCACAGTTGGTTTTTGAATCTCTGGCACCAAACCAAAGCAATCCCACCACTGAACCCACCATGATGGAAATTTTTGTATTAATTTCTCAAGAAATTTCTGTGACTCTAGGTCTAAGGAACCTGAATCTTCAATATTGACAGCGTCTTGTTCTGCTTTGACGATAATGTCATACCATGACATTTTAGGTTTTGTAACACTTGTATTTGCAAATTTTTTCCCTTTGTCAACTTTGGGGGCCATCGGATCTGTCTTGTAGGAATTCACTTGTAAAGAAATCGGGGACTGAATTTGTATCTCCGTTTATGAATTCAATATCAAAATAAAAAAATGCTTAAAATTGCTTGCCAACGTGCAAATATCTGTTTTGATGCAAGATTTTGTACATCTTTTTGTAAAATTTCTTTTGCACTCTTGCAGTTTAGACGTAACAAAAACTTTTTGCTTAATAAATCACTTTGAAATTTTTGAATGCATAAAACAATGTTTAAGATCTCTTTCTTAATCATGGAATAATTCTTTTGGGCATTCCAATGTGCAGATGTAAACTGAACAATTAATTATTTAGAATCCTGTTTTTGCTTCAAGATGCCTCCGTAACCAATGTCTGAAGCATCAGTTTCTACTATTTTATGAAGGTCAGGATCTGCCAAGTGAAGACATGGAATTTGTGTGACATGTTCCTTAATTTGTTGGACAATTTTTGTATGTGTTGTACTCCAAGGAGCAGGATTTTTCTTTAGACGGTCATGAAATGGTTTGGCTAGTCTGTTTATATTCGGGTAAAAGTCAAGGACATAATTTAAATATCCTTAGAACCTTTGTAATTGTTTTTTATCAAGAATTTTATCTAGAAATTTGTGGTGAAATTTAGAGATATTTCTATGGGTGTAATAGTACCTTGAGTAATGTAATGTCCAAGAAATCTTATTTTTGTTTGGAAGAGTGACATTTTAGGTTCTGATATCACAAATCCGCTTTTTTCAATTACATATAAAAATGTTTTTAAATGTTTGAAATGTTAATCAAGAGTTTTTGAAAATATAAGTACATCATCTATATACACGATACAGAATGTTGAGTACTAATTGAATATGTCGTTCATAATTCTTTGAAATTCAGAAGGGGCATTTTTTAAGCCAAAAGGCATTACATTCCATTGGTATTGCCCAAAGGGAACTGTAAATGTTGTTTTATATCTGTCTTTCAGTTTTATTTGTATTTGTCAAAAACCTGATTTCATGTCGAATTTTGAGAATATGAAGGCATCATGTAGTTTATTTAGTAGGTCATTTTTATTAGGTATGGGATAGTGAATCCATTTTAATGCTTTGTTAAGTGGTTTATAATTAATGACTAGTCGTGAAGTTCCTCTCTCGATTTCAGATGCCTTATTAACATAAAAGGCAGAACAACTCCAAGGTGATCTAGTTTTAGAGATTAAATTCTTGCTTTCAAGATCATGTACTTCTTTTCTGCAAAATTGTTCATGGTCTTTATTCATTTGTATGGGCCGAGCTTTAGTAGGTATATCCGTTTCTTTGAAAGATGTGTCATAGGGCAAATCTACCATATGTTGCTTTCTGTTCCAGAAAGCATTTGGTAGTTCAACACAAACTTTTAATGTGAATATTTTTTGTAATCTTAGTATTTTTTTTCTTTTATAGTTGGTTGGTTAAGCAATTTATGAATTCTTTGTAACGAAGCATCTTTCTGAAGATCATTGAGCTGGAATTTCTTGTTATGTATTATATTATTGACTGTGCTTTCATACATAGAGGAAGCTTTCAATAAATTTAGACTTCTTGTTTTTTTTAACTAAAAAAGGAAACATGTGTTTTTTGTTATTTATCTTGAAGGTAAAAGAATCTGGGCAAACCTTGTATGGTGTTATAAGGTTTATAAACGGAGTGTCAAGAATTAGAGTGATGAATATCATTGACAACCACAAAGGATGTCATTAAAGAGACTCCATTATTGATTATTGAAGCCTCTGCTTTTGCAGAGATTACTATTTTTGACTTGTTTGCTGCCGAAATTTTTTCATGGGTTTGCTGCAAGGACGGAGCCTGGATTTTTTTTTCTGGGTGGGCTAGACTAAATAGTTTGGTAATGAAATCTTATGAAGAAAAAATGAAGTCTAGAATTCAGCAAAAAAATCACTTAGAGCCCTTAAAACATAATCATCAAACAGAATCATCAAAGGGACATTCATTTTATACAAACGATAATCCTAAAACAACAAAATAGAACTTGGATGACTCTCTAGACACGTCTTTCAACTTGATTCTTTTTAAAGTGCCAATATAGCTAAATACACCAAATCACTTAAGTTGCACCCTACGAGCCTTCTGAGAATCGAATGTATCAATAACGGAATCAACATCGACACTTTGAGAGAATTCCCTTTCAATATAAACTATTAGGGAATCTGCAAGAAACTCTCCATCCATCTTATTACGGAGAGCGGATTTAACATGTTTCATTGCTGAAAAAGCCCTTTCTGTGGTTGCTGTTGAGACTGGAAGAGTTAGAATAAGACGAATCAACCTCTCAATCAAAAAGTATATTTGAGATGTCTCAACTAATTTCTGGCACAAATCTGAAAGAGTGGATATTCCTTGAAACTTTTGTTGTTGAATGATATCATACTCATAATGTGCCAATTACGATCTAAGTAAATGCATATCTTGGCGAGTGAATTCGTTAGGATAAAAATTTTCTGCTAGGGTGCATATATTCTCAATGTTGAAAGATTTGAAATCATCTTTTGGATCCAAAGAGGAACTTAGTCTGAGGAGCTCTACTGCTTAGTCACTGAATCTGCTGATTTAACTCCTGCAATTGAAAATCTATTGCAATGGTAAATATGTCAAAATGGTAGTGATGCTCAACTGTGATATTGTCTCTTTGTTGACATGAACGACCAGTAGCATTTGTGACAATCACTCATATTCGGAACGTGAATATCATAATTTGTGCAAACTTCTTTCACATTCTCCATCAACGGATCAAAACCTTCAGCCCTTAACAAGCCAAGAAGATCTTTGGTAGATGAAACAAGATCCATGGCACTCAAGATGTCGATATTTTTTTTGTTGCAAGGCTTTAGAAAGCAAATCAGTTATTCCCACGATTTTATGCATAGTATACAAGATAAAGATAAATTCAAATGATCTCATCACTCTCAAAGCACCGGTTGCTTCTCCACATGCAGAATTAGACTATCCATTGTCAACAATGTTATGAAGTGTCGTAAGAGTAGATTTTGTACATATCTATCAAATCACAAATCGAATCAAAGTGTGAACTCCACCGAGTCTCTCCAGCGCGGTGTAATGTGCCAATTTGGTTGGCCCCTCTACCAGTTTCATGCTCACCAATAGTTATAGAATCTGCAATCTCATTAGCTTGATTAGATTGCAACTCACTATGACGTTTGGGGGAAGCATTAACAAGATTCACAATAGTTGTCAATTTAGAAAAGAATAACCAAATAGAAGAATCCTTCTCAGCAGCTGCAACTAGTGCCAGTTGTAAATGGTGTGCAAAACAATGAGTATAATAAGCAGATGGGCAATCTCTAAGAAAGAGCGCTTGCAACCCGTTCCACGCGCCACGCATATTGCTAGCACCATTATAGCCTTGGCCTCGCAAGGCAGTAACATTTAGATTGGATCGAATAAGAGCATCACATATCTCCTTTTTAAGATTTGATGCAGTTGTATCTCTAACATGTATAATATCAAAGAAGCGCTCCCGCGCAAAACCATATGAATCCACAAATCTCAAAACAATAGCCATTTGTTCTTTATTAGACGAATCTTTGGCTTCATCAACCAAGCAACAAAACTTAGCATCCCAAATTTCCTTACGAATCTTTTCTCTTATTTTTTTAGCAAGAATATTTAGAACCTCTTTTTGAATCATGGGTGTGGTGAGCTTTGCATTTCCAGGGGCATTTTCTAAGACAACCAAGCCAATATCCGGTCTCAACTTTCCCGAATGCTTTATCATTTCTAGAAAGTTGCCTTGGTTTAGTGAATGCATAGACTCATCGTTACCTCTTAAAGCACAAACTTGCAAAGTAAGCCACTTAACACTCTCAACTGTTGTTCCAAGCCGTAGCCGGTTCTTTTGAATTTCCTCCTGACTTTGTGCATTAATTACCCTATCAATATGTCCATGTACATTCTTTAACGCATTAACTGAATTCACAGAATTATTGTGTGGTGAATTGGGGCCGCCCTCATGTTTCAAGAAGCAACAATTATCACCATCACCAACCCTCTTCCAATTGGTAAATACATCAACAATAAATGCACGATGCCGCGTTGGATGCACATCAAAAATGAAGCATGGAAAGCAAAACGCAGCATTCTTTGAAGGAGAATACTCCAACCATGAGAATTTTTTAAACCAATTGTATCGAAAGCTGCGATTTTGATTTCCAAATTTAGTCATAGGATATTGTGGAAGATGTGGTTGATGTGGACCTATTTCGATATAAGCTCTCCTAATCTCATCTCGCTTATTGATATGATGTTCCCATATTGGAATACGAAGCCCAGGATCCCTTTGAAGATTCAATTAGACGTGGATATAGTTACTTTCAACTCTTTGAAACTTAGAAGGATGAGAGTTTGAACTAGGAGGAATTTCTTCACTATGAACTGAAGCAACACCAATTGAAGGAGAAGATGCTTCTCTGTGTGATGTGTCGACTTTTCTAAAGAATGAGAAAAGTGTCTTTTCTTTTTTCGTTCTTCACGTGCCATTATAGTGTGTACCCTAGTGTATAAAATGAATCATTATTACATGATTTCCATAAAATATAAATAAAACAACCATTGACTTTGAGAAATCAACCGGTGGTCCTCACAAATCACTGTTTCAAGTCCCCTTAGCAATTAGCATAGAACAATGTTTTTTTTGTTGTTAAGGAAATTAAGGAAGTAAATATTCTATCAAAAAAAACCCTTACACTCTTACAGCCTTATAGGGTTATTTTTTTAATTAGTCTCATCCTCTTAAGCTCTTACTAGTGTCAATTTGTCAAAAATATTCTCAAAAAGCATACTATCAATTACCCAACAAACATAATCACAAAAAACAGTGTTTTTATTCTACAATATACAACAAATCAAAAAGGGGGGAAAAACAGGGCTTTTGTCCTTTCAATTTCCAAAAAAACAATCAACTGAGTTATTGATGATTGATGAAGGAATAGTGACTTACTTGAGATGAAAATTCCAAATTAATCATTAATAGATGATGATTGCCGTTATAGTGCCCGGAATCAACGATTGGTGGCCATAGACTGCATTTGAGGAGGATGATGAAGGTTGTTTCCGTTTGCGACTGATTGCCGTTTTCTTCTTCTTTTTTTTTTTTTACCAGAATGCTATTCTGTGTAATATAACCTGAGTTTTTTCTTTTCTTTTCTTTTTTATTAATTTAGGAAGCTAGTCTCGAAAAGCTTATTGCTAAGTGTTTCAAAAAAAAAAAAAAAAAGATATTGCAAAAAAAGTGGGCTTATCAAATATGAAAAAAAGTGGGCTTACCAAAAAAAGTGGACATCAAGAGTGGGCTTATCAAATTCTAATCTGGTGGGTCTGCTGGGCTGAATCATAGAGTACTACTAAAAATAAAAAAAATTGGGGTGGGCTTAGCCCCCCTAAGCCCAGTGAACAGCTCCGTCTTTGGTTTGCTGTAGGAATTTTATAGGGACAAACCCTTCTTTTATTCAATTTAAGTCTGCTCCAGTATCAAAAAGTGTAATGGTATTAAGTTCGAAATTATTCATGAATTTAACTGTAAGTTTATGATATACTTTCTGGATGTAATTTCTTTTAAAACAAAAAGGAAATCAGTTGGGGTTGTTGTAATGTTTTGTAGTTCTTACGTAATATCTTCATTTTCAGTATGTGTGTCACTATTGTCTTTCAATGTTTCAATAATGTTTTTGATTAATAGTGAATCATTTTTTTGTTTCTCTTTAATTCTTTTAATTCATTTTTTATTTATTTAATTTGTTTTTGTAGATCGTGATTTTTAATATTATCATTTTTATTTTTATCCCTATTTAGAATTGTCGTTAAATCATAAGTACTCCTGGAAGTACTTTGTGCTAATGAGTCATGTTTAAAAGTCTCTAATAACTTATCAAGATATTGTTGTTGCAGAGCTGGGTCATTAATATGTTGTAATATATCAATAAAAATTTGTTGTTCTTTTGAGATAACATTTATCATTTTCTCATTGATTCCTTCTGATTCAGAAGTACTTGTTAATGTATCGTCCATTTTTGCTTTTTCATTGTTATCTGTATTTTCTTCATTAGTTGTATCACTACCAGAATCTATAAGCAAGTTTGAGATTTTGTTCATAATTTCGTCTTCCAAATTTAGTTCATTAAGTCTTCTTTTTAATTTACAATAATTCGATGTATGTCCTTTTTTGTGGCCTCTATAACATTCAATGTTTTTTATCCAATTCGGTCTTGGTTTATTATATTTTTTAGTTTTGTAGAAATTATTGTTTGAGGGTTGTTTGTTTTGTTTTTTATTTCTATACAAATTCCTATTAGGTTTATAGGTTGTTTTGTTTTTATAAGTGGGTTTTTTGCAATTTCCTTTGCAAGAGGATTCCTATCTAAAAGGATTATTATCAAATTGCTGACAAAGGTTCCAAGTTCAAGATTAGCCCTTTTCATTTCCCATTTTATGTGTTTTTGAAGTTTGAGGTCTTGACATATTTTCATTCCCTCTTGTTGAATAACGCTAACTAGTTGTCCATATGTGTATTGATCGTATGGAATAATTTGGTTTGCCTGAATTTTTGCAAATTCAATTCCTGACTTTTTCTCCTAATAATTCATTTCTTTCCAAAAAGGCTGATTAGAATCATCCCTTTGCATTAATCTTGTTAGGAAATTATTTTTATACCATTGGAAATCACTAACTTTTTTACAGTGTAGATTCGAGAATAGTTCAGTGTTTCTTTCTTTTAATTTCGATGGATCTCCAAGAAAATGTATTGAGATGGTATGTATTGAAGTAGATACAACATCTTGTAAAGGTTCTTGTTGCTAGCTCGTCAAGAATTAGATTTTGTTCTTCATCGTGTTTTAGTGAACTGACTATTTGGCCATGTTGGTCAGGTGTTAAATAAAAATCCCACCATCCTTTTAATTGTCCTAAGAAACCTACAATTAGCAGTTCTGCGGTAGTCCTATATTGGACTCCGTGTTATGTTTTATATGCTTCTGCAGCCATTGTCATTTGCTGTAGGAGGGATAAAATTTGATATTCATTCATAGTATTTAAGTTCCAATTATAAACAGATGATGCTTTAAAACGATTTTGAATTCCCCTTTATGACATTAGTAGTTTTATCTGGCAACAAAGGCCATGAAGCTTTATGCTTACATCATATGGAAAATTTTGTAATTGTTTAAGTTTTTGCAGGATTAAAAAAAAACGGTAAATCATATTCATATTTACAAATAATTATGAAAACTCATTTTATAATTAATTTTAATTTAGATATGTTTTAAATTAATAATTTAAACTGATCTGTTCATCCTGATCAAGTTTTTTGCCCTTTCTTTTTCAGCCTGGTCCATTTTGCAAAGCCCAACATCAGGCACTGTCCTTGACTTGATCCAAGCATGTTTACCTGAACTTGTTTGCCCCATCTTATAAGCCTAAAAACTGGCTCCACTGATCATTTCACCTATCCTCTGAAACCCAAGATGCCGTTTCCCTTCTTTACTCGAATCTTTTATTAATTCAATACTCTCATTTGTTTGCTAAAACTTATTACACGTTTTTATAATCTCCGACTTTCCACTCCGTGTTTGATTCTCCAAAATCAACCCTTCTCCTCATGGTTATTTCACATATGGTAAGAATGTTCAATACTGTCTTGATTCTTGCCGTTGCAGCAACTGTATCTATTGGATATGGAAGGCTATGTGCTGTTATGCTGATTTGATGACGATTCACAGTCAATTTGTGTTGACGAGGTGATTTATTTCCTTGATTATCATTGATAAGGTCGGAATTATCACGATATGTTTTACGGTGGTTTGTGGTGGATATCTGACTATGAAAGTGAGTAAAATCTGGTGGTGCACGGCGGTAGTGAGTGATTCACGGTGATTTAAAGTAAAGAGTAGAGAGAGTATGAAACTTGGCAGAGTTTGCCTGTGTTTTCTATTATATGCTTATATGTAAATGGTTACATTGAGGCTCTATTTATAGTCAAGCTGCCAATTAGGCTTTATCTAGTGAAAATAAGACATAATTAAATACATGACGGTCCTAATTATACTGCGGACTGTCTAGCAGACCCAACACTTAGCTGTCTGTTGTCTTTGCATTGTCACCCTTGGATTGTAGCTTGCTCTTCTTTACATTGCAGGCTCTGGTCGATGACGGACTTAATAGCCTGAGAGGATTAATAGGCCGACCCCGTAGCCTTTCTACGCATCGCGGAAGACATTTAGAAGGCTTATAGAGGGGCCATGGGCTCGCGGTCCCAAAATGGCTTGTGCATATGCGGACTATGGTGGCCGGCAGCCTTGTCCATTGTTTGGGTTGTCGGGTGGACCCGAATTAGGATCCACGAGGCTATTTTACGGTTCATGCTTATCAATATATCTTATATTATTACCGATTCAAACCTTGAATCTACCCTGATTTTAGTTTCTTGTGTTGATTGGTAGGCGAAAAAGTCAGGAATGTGAGTACCCTGATTTCCTGGTGATTTAAAATGCGAATCGAAGCTAACTTTTAAAGATTGCATCCGGATTCATTGCAGGCACGGAAAATCCTTCACGTGGCCGATTCAAGCATTAAAGATGGAGATTTACAACCGGTCCACAAATATTTCTTGAAGGCAAATCGTCTATGTTTCGTCACGTGCTTGATTCGGTGAATATCTACCCCGATTGCTATGGTAAAATGGATTGAAACCTTCTTTTGGTTAGTAGTTGGTCCGACCGAAGGATTACCCCTATAAGGTCTCGATTCGAGTCTTACTCAGGGTCTCTATACCATGTGATGCCGAGTCAGTTGGTTCAGTGTTGGTTTCATCATAACAACACATTGAATCGGCCTTGTCTAGTTCTCGGTCCAATATTCAACCCTAAGTAATGTGGTTGATTGGCTAACCTAAACCAAACCGGTTGTATGATATGTGCCATTACCCTTCCCTGTTATCCAGACGGCACCTAAAGGGATTCACATGTTAATTTACCCAAAATCTTCTTACAGGGTTGCCATATCCGGATTTTACCACATGTAAAACGTGTCTCGGTGTATGTGAGTTTTTAACCTTGAATTCAGACTGTGTCTTAAGGTTCCTCATACCATTAAGGCCTATAAATAGCCAAGCATATCAAGCTTGGAATCATGATGTCTTTGGTCATATATTCTTTGTTCCGGATAGGTACCTATAAGGTTGCGGCCTTGCGGGACTGGATGGTCTACTTCCCATCTTTTTCAAGAAATTGTGGTCGAATATGGGGAAATATATGTTCTATTTTGTAAAGAATGCCTTTTGTAACCGCTTAATACCACCTTCCACTGAGATTGTGCTCTCTCTATATCCAAAAATCGGTCAACCAGAATCACCATCACACTTAAGGCCTATTGTCTTATCTAACGTCATTGTGAAAGTGGCCACTAAAGTTGTAGAAAACAAACTCACTAGTGTCGTCACTAATCTTGTGAGCTCGACCCAGAATATTTTCGTTTGAAACAGGGCAAGAAAGGGTTCACGATGGTCAAAATAGACTTAGAGAAAGCATACGATAAAATTTAATGGGCATTTGTGGAGAAGATTCTTCAACGTCTGGTTTTTGCTCCAAATTTGTCTTTTTATTATGTTATGTATCTCTCAAGCTTACCGTTCAGTTCTTTGAAATGGGGTTAAAATTAAGGCCTTCAGGCTAGAAAGGGGTCTATGCCAAGGTGGCCCCCTGTGTCTCTTCGTTCGTTGTATGGAAATTTTGAGCAAAAGGATAAATACGACGGTTGAGAATGGCCTTTGGAAACCAGTAAGAATCATCCGATGAGACCAACCCATCTTCTTTATGTTTTTTTTTTTTTTTGTAAGGCCTCGGAAGAGCAAGCTGAATTCATGAATTCGATCCTTGAGGAATTTCACAAGTGCTCGGGTCAAAACATCAGCATACAAAAATCTCACATCCACACCTTGTGCAATGTGAGTGGACAACAGAAGCTCCTGAGTCCTGACCTGATTGGATATACACTTCAGATGCATTCTAAAGTCACCAAAGAAACATATAACCACATTGCCCTCAAACTGCATATCTAGACAACATATATTATTGGACGATGCAAACAGTAAAGCTACCATATAGAGTATACTTCAGGATGTGAGGAGGATTTGTAGGGTTTTATCTATGGAGACGATATTGATAGCCACAAACTGCATATTGTTGCCCGGGACAAATTATGTAAAACCTAAAGATTGTTCAGGGCATTGCATTGCTAAAGATTGTTCAGGGCAGAGGTTTTGAGAATATGTCCAAGATGAACATTGCATTGCTAAAAAGCTTGTTTGGCAATTATTTGTAAAGAATAATGCTTTGTGGGTGAAAGTTCTAACCGAGAAATATCGAGGAGCCGAGCCAAATGGTGAAGACAAAAGCATACATGATATGGAAAGCTATATGTGCTTCTTGGGAATATGGTTTTGCTAGATAATAGTGGATAGTGAAATGGATGCTAACAAATGATGGTGCCTACACGGTGTCCTCGGGCTATGAAGCACATAAAGAGAGCCAGTATGACATGGGAACCATACACGTTTGGAACTTGGTTTGGCGATTGAAAGGCTCTCTTCGAGGGAATTTCTTCATTTGGCAGACTTTCCATGAATCAAAAAATAAAAATAAATATAAAAATAACCAAAGGGGAACTTTGGGGGAATTCAAAAGATTCTATACATTACACCTCTATAGCTTCTGAACATGTAAATATTTTCCCTTATCATATACCACGCGATCCGAACTTTCTCAATGCTCTTCTCTATGCAGCTGACAAGCAATCAAAAACCCAACCAAAACCTTGAAGAGTCAGAGCAGAATCCTCTCCACGGGACTCTAATCTTCTACATATATGCAACATATTTCCAAGTTTTCAATACGGCGGCCTTGGCAGTGGATTACCATAGGGAGGACCTGGCCACACACAAATGCAAAGATTATTTGTTAAATTTTAACAAATCGAAAAATGGATTCTAATAAAAAAAAAAGAACGTACACCAAGGAATGGAGATTTTCTTGAAAGTTGAAGAACACGAATCGAAATCATGTTTCCAGAACCCAAATGTTCTCAACCAAAGTCTAGTGTACGTGTGACTGATAAAAAAACGAGGTATTATGAAGTACTTCTTACCATATGATGATGGCCCAGTTGGCATAGGAGTATGTGGTCTTGCACGGAACGGATAAGGCGTTGGACTTGGTGTCTGAGTTTCATACAAACCGCTGCTTCTGTACGGAAATGCAGTCAACCTAAGATCATGTTCATTCATCCTGCTTGAACGGTAGCCTGAACCATCATCAAGAGGTAACAAGGCACTAGTTCTGACACTGTCAGGGAGGCTTGTGTTTTCCACTCCATAGCCCTGATGAAAGTCACCTTTACTACTTCCATGATATCCATACCTATTCTCTAAGTAATTTGGACTATATTGATTGTCCACAGGATACTCAAAATGCCTTAACTCGTTTCGTGGAGGTGGTGTATCTGGCAGCTGACTAGAGTATAATCTGTTTCTGTTGTAAGATATTTCATCCAATCTTGGATGGGATGCAAAACCATAATGACTATTACCAGTATCGTATGGTTCCCAATCCCTCTCACTACTTTGGGAGTACCTAACAGGAGGGCCTACCAATGGAGGCCTAGCAGAGGATGAACTATGTGAATTGCCACCAATGCCTACACCAGAAGGAAACGTTGTTGGCGTGTTAAAAAATAAATCAAAAAGTAAGTTCCGTGTTTGAGACCAAGATGTTCCATACCTGGTAAATTTCCATGATTTTGAAAATGGGTAAATGGCTCGCAAGAATTTTGACCTGAAGGGCTACTAAAACTGTGGGAGGAGACTTCACGAGAACGGTAGGAAGGCACCTTTTCCAATCTCACAGCTGCCTTCATCTCATCCAAGCATCTCTGTGACTCGGCTCTACTAAGCTCAGGAAACCAAACCTTACAACACACAAGATTTTGTTAATAAGATAACTATAAAACACAAGGATGAATACAGTTTCTTCCTTAGTCATTATACCTCATCAAAATACTCATCTGTGCCTCGCATGTCCTTGCTCATGGGCAAAGCGTAATTAGCTGCCAAAGGACAGAACAGACTAAGATAATATAGTCAAAGGAAGAAAATTTACATGAATACTAGTGCATCTTCTACCTAGCATCTCATTTACTGCTTCTGCAGGAACTTCCTTTCCCATTTCTTTAAATCTCCTATCAGCACGATCCTTGAGTTCCTCGGGTCTTGGAAAAACAACTACAGCAATCTGCCACACAAATAAAAAAGATGGACATGAAGAAAGTGCTGCTACCTTGTCTCTGAAACTTCATATGGTTAGCTTGATACAGCTTTTATATAAATATAAAAAGACCCAGGGCTAAAAGGATCTATTACCTTCCGAAAGTACATAAAAGGCTTCAATTTCCGTTTTCGAGCAGTCTTGTAGACATTTGTTTGATCGATAATGAAATTACGTGATATATTTGAAGCCCTAGACATAAGGGTGTTGAATATTCCAGTTGCCCGGTCCATCAATCGATCAAACCGTTCACCATAGTTTTGCTTACGCAACAGACCAGGTACCTTAAGGATAACAAACTTTAATCAAAGTGTGAACAGTGAAAAGATAAACTTTCAAATCGATTTTAGGACAAGTAACGAAATTTAAAAAGTCAAATAAATACACTAATATAGCACACCACCTTCATTTGATCCAGAGCCAAATTTGTTCCTAGAACAATATAGCGCTTTTCAGGATGCTCCTTCACCCACTTCTCTGCCCAAGTAGTTTTTCCAGAAGCAGGTAATCCAACCATCATTATCACTTCACAATCACTAGAATTTTGAAATGTCGGCCCCAATACCATTTTTCCATCACAAATACAAGAAGCCCAAGGTTTGTATCCTTCTGGCGGAATAAGTCCATCAGCAGTGCTAAACTGCAGCTGAACCACAACATTTTTTAACAAGATATGAGGATAAAATGCATATATCCATGGCAAGTGTTTCATTGAAGAGCCAACCACTCCAAGGCCACTAGGGCCAGCATTAAACGACTTTGCAACTCCCAACCACCTTCCGTTCTTGGAGAAACCAATTGATGCCATTGGTTTACTTTCGAGGTCAACACAACATACTACAATATCACCTACCGTAAAACTTTCACCATAACCTGAAAAGACTCCAGCATTAGAAAACTTTCCTGTGCCGCCAAATCCAAAACTGTGTAGGGTTTCCCCAAGATTTCCCACAGCATCATCTCCTCTAGAAATCCCAATGCGACATACATTTCGCTGGTCCATGGGAGTATCTTCCATAACAACTGGCTGAGCAGCAATTATTCGACATCCAAAGCAAAATTTCCCTCCCTTGATACCAACATTGGCCCGCGCACCAGACCAGCAGTAAGCAAATCCTTCCTCATAAAGTGACGAACCATGTAGACCATCTCCACCAATATCAAAATCTGGAAAACAGGGCAATATACCATCAACCTACATTGTAAACTGGAGAAAACATCTAAATAAGCACTAGGCAGAAGTAGCTAAGTCTCTTCTGCATCTAAGACGATCTAAATCAACTAAAAACCTCACACCGAAGTAAAATGAAGTCAAATAGAAAACCAAAATATTCTCGCTTAAGTTAAAAAATTGAGATTCGAGATACAACCAGGATCGTTATTGGTAAAACTAATGAGAAAGAAGTCAAAGCAAAGAACTCTTCTTCCAAATTCTCACGACCATTTATTAACTTGGACAGCAATGTTAATGAATATTAGTCATAAACCTATTTGAAATCCATGCTCAAATGGCTAAACATCAACATCCACCATTTGAAGCACAGACACTTCAACTTGCCATTTAGCCATGTCAACTTTTCTAGGACACGATGCGCTCTCGACACATTCTGGACAAATGTCTCATTTTCCTCTTTAGTTTTCAATTTATACCTCACAGATAAACTTACTACACGTGTTGGGCATGCACACGGCACATTTACATTTTTGCACGAAACTTATTCCATTCCGGTTTTTCTTTTGAAAGAGCGTCCAATAAGTCAAAATGGTTGAGGTGCATATTGTTCTATTTGATGTATTGATGATTCATGGTACAATGGAATATGATTACTATTTTTATGAAATTCACATGTCCTAATCTTCCAGAATAATGAGCCATGTCATGTCGTATATTGTCACGTGCCACGTAGCGGCCACCGTTTACAACTAATATATTCAAGGACTGATATCTACCATCTGAGCAACACTATTATGCACCCAACCAGACCGATAAGGAAATATTTCTGCAAGTTACTGACATAAATAGAATGATGACTTCAAGTTTCCTAATGACTCTGTTAATCTAGGGTTTCACTCCTTCACAATATATAATAAGATCCAAGGTACAATCCCATCCAACGATTCGACTGTTCAAAACAAACAGCAGGCTAGTTGTCATTTCAACAAGAAACAAGCCAAGAATCAGACGAAAATTTTCCGATTCTACAACGAAATCAGCTACAGAAAAGTGTAATTTAAAGAAACGTTAATCAACAGCAAAAAATGGAATATCGAATATATATTACCTAGGTCGCAGTCTGCAGGGTTTAGAACCACACGAGAAGCAGGTGAGGCTTGTGAAGGTTCCAACGGGTTTGCTGTGGCGAGTTTCACTCTTTTTCCTCCAGCAGGTTCAATTTCTCGGAACGGAATTTCGCGTTTCGATGACGACGCCATTGAATTTTCCGGTGATGAAAAACTACGATTCCTAAAATAAAAATACTAATGACGGTGTTGAGTGAATCCCGTATGGAGCATTTATAGTGTGACCAACGTGCACCGACTAAATAATGACAACACACACAAGTGATGCTTTGGTGTAGCAGTCAAAACTCAAAACTCATCTTTAGGATCAAGAGGCTTTTTATTCGAGCCTTACTATGTGGAAACGCAAATAAAGATGAAAAGGGATATTTCTTATTCAACAACTCAAGTTCTGTGTATGTACATTATGTCTATTTATTATACATTTCATACAGTTGATTGGGTATTAGTCAGCCATGGAATATTATGAGAATATTCTTTGAATATTCCGTTTCAAGTTATTGTCCAAACTTGATCTCCAAGTTCAATTTGCTGTGTTGATCGGGCTTGCTATGTTGACCGGGCTTGTGTCGTATCACCACCACCCCCCCTGCAAGCTGGACTGGGAGTAAATAGAGTAAACCCCAAGTTGATTCGCAAGTCGGGTGAAACGAGGTGCATCGAGCAGTTTAGTAAAAATGTCCGCCAATTGTTGGTTAGTAGGGATGGATTTTGGGACGAGCAGACCAGCTTGAAATTTGTCCCGGATGTAGTGATAGTCGAGTTCGATGTGTTTAGTGTGCTCGTGAAACACGGGGTTTTAAACAATGTAGCACGCGCTGGTATTGTCTCAAAATAGTGGGATTGGAAGATTAGGTTTGATGCCAAGGTCAGATAGCAGGTAGACCAACCACTGTAATTCACAAGAAATGGCAGCAAGGGCTTGGTATTCCGCCTCCGCCGAACTCCGGGATACCGTGCTTTGCTTTTTTTCTTTCCAGGAAATTAAGGACCGGTCCAGAAAAATGCACCAACCGGTGATGGAGCGACGAGTATCAGGGCATCCGGCCCAATCAGAGTCTGAATATGCCTATAAATGGAGGAAAGATGGTGCTAATGGGCGGAATCCGGCTGACGAGTAATGGGTTCTGCTGGGTACAACAGCCCTTGGCCAGGAGCAGCTTTAAGGAAGCGCAAAAGTCGGAATGCCGCTTGTTGGTGATTTTCAGTGGGGCAGTCAAGGAATTGTGAGAGCTGTTGCACAGCTAGATTGATATCCGGCCAGGTGAAAGTCAAGTAAATCAATTTGCCGATCAAACTCCGATATTTGCTATTGTCGGGTAAAGGAGGGGAATCCGATTTTGCTAATCTCATGCTGGTGACCATGGGTGTTGTGGCAGGCTTACAAGCAAGGAGGCCATATTCTGATAGAAGATCAAGAACGTACTTGTGCTGAGACAAGGTAATGCCTTTCTTTCCTCTTGCTACTTCCACCCTTAGAAAATAGTGTAGCCGTCCCAAGTCTTTAAATTTGAATTCCCTGTCCAGACACACTTTAACCTCCTGTATTAACTCCAAATTAGGGCCAGTGAGAATGATGTCGTCCACGTAGACTAGTAGAGCAATGAACTGATCATGGGAACCTTTAGTAAAAAGACTGTAGTCGCTCTTGGATTTTTTGAAATTCAGAGTGATGAGATAAGATGTAAGTCGAGCATTCCATTGTCGTCCGGCTTGTTTGAGCCCGTATAGAGATTTCTTGAGCTTACAAACTGCATTTGGAGTTGGAGTATCATATCCTGGGGGGACTTTCATGTAGACTTCTTCTAGTAAGTCCCCATGGAGATAGGCATTGTTGATGTCTAATTGTTCCAAGTGCCAATGTGCTGCAGCTGCCACAACAATAATGACTCTAACTGTTGTAAGCTTTGCAACTGGAACATAGGTGTCATGATAATCGATCCCTAACTGTTGAGTGTACCCCTTTGCCACTATGCGTGCCTTGAACCTTTCCACAGTTCCATCTGGCAGGTATTTGACCCTATAGACCCACCTGCACCCAATAGGTCTTTTGCCCTTAGGAAGAGAGACAATGTCACATGTGTTGTTGTGTTGTAGAGCTTTAATTTCAGCAGTCATTGCATCTCTCCATCTGATATCTTTGATAGCTTGTTGATAACTGACTGGTTCATCTGTGACATTCACACTCAAAGAAAGTTTATTATAGTCAGGTGCAAGTGAATCATAAGATATATACTCTTGAATGGGATATTTTGTGGATGTGGTGGTTGAGACATGGGGGCAGACATAATCTTGAAGGTATTTAGGCATTCTCTTGTCTCTAACAGATTGTCTAATGGGCACATTATTTTGGTCTGTGGAGTGATTGAGGGATTCAGGTGAAGAGTGATGAGTGATTGTGGGTGTGGGTGTGGAATTGATGGGAGGAGTGACTGAATCTTGTGTGTTAAGGTTAGTTGGGACTGGGGAAGGGGTGAAAGATGGAGTAGTTGTGGGGTGAGAGTTAGAGGTAGTAGGTGTAGGTGATGAGCCATGATTGGATGGAGGTGTGGTAGGCTCTATGGAGTTAGTGTTTTGAAGATTGAAAGGAAGATGGTTGTCACTAGCAGGCAATGGAATGGAGTAAGAGAGATCATGTGAATGTGTAGCAGCTTTGAGAGTAAATGGAAAGATGGTTTCATGGAAAGCAATATTTCTGGAGATAAATATGATTTGATTGGCTAAATAGAGAAGTAGGTAACCTTTGACATTGGGTGGATATCCCAAGAAAACACAAGGCATGCCCCTGTTGTCGAATTTGTTTTTGTGTACAACATGATTTGTGGCAAAGGCCAAACAACCGAAAACCCTAAGGTTTGAATACACTGGAGGTTTTAGGTAGAGTTTCTGAAAAGGAGTTTGATGTTGTAATTTGGGTGAGGGTGTAACTGTTAAGGGTGATTTTATACGTTTTATAAGGATATATTTTGAAGAGAGTTTGAGAATGTGTTAACACAAGAGTAAACTTCAACTTATCTTTTATTCATTGATAATGTGAGTATATGTAGATACAATTGAGGAGTTTGAAAGGTCCTAGACAAGATAGTGACCTTTCATAGAAAAAGTAAAAGCTATAAACGAGGCTAGATGCTTTTAGTCTCTTACATAATAAATGTCTATGACATAAAGTGAACTAGAGTAAAGGCTATGTCTATGAATAGAGTTTGACATATTAATTGTTTATATGTACTACAATTAATATGTCTCTTTATAAATAAATAAAGTGTACACGAGAAAATCCGCACATGAGTTCAAAGAGGTTCAAGACCTCTTGAACCTCAAGCAGACTTATCAAACATGTTTGAATATTGCCACACCCCTCAAATGGGCTATATATGTTGATGCAAATGCAAGTTTGCTACTTAGTCTCTTTGAACATGAGAGGTGGAATAGCTTTGGTGAGAATATCTGCATTTTGGTCTCATTGAGGAACATCTTTGAGCCGGATAATCTTGGCATCAATCTTTCCTTTAGGAAGTGTCTGTCAATGTCCACATGTTTTGTTTTGTCATGATGGACTGGATCCTCCGCCATGCATAGTCTTTGAGTGATTATCACAAAGCAGAGTGTGATAGGTTGTCAAGAGGTCAGCGAAGTTCGGTGAAGTACTCTTTTGAGCCAAAGAGCTTCACAAATGCCTAAGACAAGTGCCCTGAGTTCACTTTCAAAGATCGCTTCTGAACCACGATGGTTGTTTCTTGCTCCTCCAAGTAACAAGATTGCCCCATACATAGAAACAAAGAGCTTTGTGGTCGACCTTCATCTATGTGGCATCCAAACCCAATCAAGATCAAGTGTAGACTTGATGGATCTATCGCAGACTTGGTGAAGTGTAACCCTGGCCAGAGTAGACTTCAAATACCTCGGATTCTATTTATCGCATCCCAATGTTGCTCAAGAGAGGCAATGCATGAACTGACTAACCAGATCGACACCATATGCAATATCGGGTCTTGTATGGGAGAGGTAGATGAGTTTCCTACAAGCCTTTGATATTGTTCTTTCTCGACGATGAGTGTCACCATGTAGCAGGTATGACTGGGGGTCTACAGGGGATATAGCATGTTTGCACCCAAAGATGCCGCTTTCCTTCAAAGAGATCCAAAGACATATTTCCTTTGGGAGACAGAAATGCCTTTGTCAAGCTTCTTGCTACTTCCATGCCAAGAAAATATTTGAGAAAACCCAAGTCTTTCACCTGAAACACCTTTGCCAAAGAGTCTTCAAATGTTGGATCTCGAGTCATCTCCAGTGAGGATGATATCATCCACATAGACAATAATAATAGACCTCTTCCTCGGTTGGTTGTCTTGATGAACATAGTGTGATCGAATTGCATTGGTGATATCCATTTGACCACAGTTGTTAATTTTCCAAACCATGCCCTTGGTGATTGCTTCAGGCCATATAGAGATTTCCTCAGTTTGCACACCTTGCCTTGAGTATGAGGATTGATAAAACCAGGAGGTACATTCATATAAACCTCCTCAGTGAGGTCCCCATTTAGAAAAGCATTTTTGATGTCCAATTGGTGAAGAGGCCAGTCAAGTTGGACAGCTAGAGAGATCAGAACCCTGACAGTGTTGAGTTTTGCCACTGGTGCAAAAGTTTCCTTATAGTCAATGCCATAAGTTTGAGTGAATCCCCTGGCTACCAATCGGCTTTGTACTTGTCAATAATAGTGCCATCGACATTGTATTTTATAGTGAATAACCATCTCAGAATCGATCGCCTTTCTTGCCTCGTGAGAGGTGTCAAATCCCAAGTATGATTATCCGTAAGTCTTGCCATCTCTGTTTTAACAAACAGACCTTCCATTTATCATTTTGAAGGGCCTCCCCAAATATTTTTAGGAATAGAGTGAGAGTCCAGTCCTGTGAAAACATGGCAAAGGCAGAGATAACTTATCATAAGATAAATAAGAATGAATAGAGTGATCGATGCATGATCTCTTCCCTTCCTAAGAGCAATAGGCCTATCATCAATGTCAAGAGTCAGCTGTGAGGATCTGTAGATTGCCGAGTGTCGATAGGCTCGGGGGTCGCAGGCTCTGGTCGAGTAGACTCTTGTTCAGGAGGTTCTTTGAGGTATTAGGTCAGAGAGTCGCAGGGGTCTGCAAGTTCATCTCACGAGGATCGATGGAGTTCTTGCCGAGGTTAAGAGTTCTTGAGGGAAGGGGTTTAGGTCAATTTCAATCGTGTTTCCATCGGATGGATGGCTCAAGAGGTTTGCTTGTAATAAGGGGTCCTTTCAAAGAATTTTACATCCATAGAATTGTAAAATTTCTTTTCAATAGGGAATAACACTTGTAACCTTTTCTCTCGCCCTTTGCATAACCTAGGAAAATGCACTTGTGAGCTTTAGGATCAAGTTTACTACATGTTGTTGAGCATGGATATACACAAACACAAAGACAAACCAAAGATCTTTGGAGGCAATCGGAAACAAGATGATGGCAGAGTGTGTGTGGTCAGTAGGGTTTGGAGTGGAGTTTTTGAAACCTAACACTCTGCTGGAAGTCTCATTGAGTAAATAAGTTGCAATCAGATAGCTTCACCCCACATATATTTAGGAACATGTGTGGTGAACATGATTGATCTGGCCATTTCCAGAGTGCTCATTCTTTCTCTCAAGAACCCCATTCTCACGAGGTGTTTCCACACAACTACTCGATATGAACAATTCCTCTATCTCTCAAGAAGTCACTCGAGATTAGACTCATAGTATTCTAGAGCATTATCAGCCTTTAAGATCTTGACCTTAGTATCAAATTGAGTGGAGACCATATGATAAAATTCTTGAAAGATAGGCCAACTTCAGATTTGTCTTTCATTAAAAACCCAAGTGTTCTGGGTATGATCATCAATAAAGGTGACAAACCACCTTTTCCTCGTTATACTTTTCACCCTAGAGGGTCCCCACACATCACTGCTGTATATAAGGTGAAGGGTGAGGAATGCAAATGAGGTAATTTAGCATACACATTTTGTAAGTTTAGCAAATTGACAAATATCACATTGAAGGTCATTCAGATTACATCCTTTAAACAATTCAGAGTTAAAGATTTTAAGTAACCAAAACTTGGATGTCCTAATCTATAATGCCATAACATGATATTGTCTAAAGTCTGGGAGCAAAGCCGAGGCAGATCGGTCGCCTTTGATCTTATCTTGGTGAGGCTGACCAGACCGAAACAATCCAAATATAAGGTTTAGCCTTCCCAATCACTTCCTCGTGAAGTAGGATCCTGGAATGTGCACCGATTTTCCTTAAAAACAACAGTCCAATTCAAATCTTTAGTGAGTCTACCATGACGATATATAGATTGCGATCTAAGTTTGGAACAAATAGGACATCCGTAGTAGGCATATCTTATTAGTGAGTTTAACATTTCCAACACCTTTTGCGAGAGATAGATCCATCGCCAGCTTTTAATGTTATGAATTTGGTGACAAGGCATATAGTTGGTTATAAGGTTTTATTACCGGTCCATATGGGAGGATGCCCTAATCAACAATCCATGTTTCATTGCTAAGGGAAGAGTAGAATTTACTCAGATGAGTAGTAGTAGTAGCAACATCGGTAGAGTGACTACCTTCCTTTTGTTGATTCAGAAGGCTTTGAATGCAAAGAAACTGAGCATTCATCTCAAGTTGTCATTCTCTCCTCACCGATGTGTCTCGCTTTGACTTTCCCTCGATAGGTTTTGAGGTTTTTGAGAGTTAGGCTTGCCATGGAGCTTCCAAAGCAGCTTGTCCTTGGTGTGATTTGTGCGCTTGCAGTGATCACGAACGCTTTCCAGCTTTCTCAAAGAGGCTTTTGTATGTCTCAAAGAACTCGGCCGCCTT
Organism: Gentiana macrophylla; assembly: GCA_026214975.1. NCBI lineage: Eukaryota > Viridiplantae > Streptophyta > Magnoliopsida > Gentianales > Gentianaceae > Gentiana > Gentiana macrophylla. The sequence continues at coordinate 92,123,617 of CM047808.1, read as the reverse complement.
CGGACATCGAACAGGCAAAGACCTTCATAGGGTTGTCGTGAGTGGATTTCGAAGCATGACTTTTCTCCTACTTCTTCATGTTTGACCTCAAAGAAACATGGATTTGAGATTGGAAGAGGTTTGGTGGCAAGAATTCTTCCTCTAACATCATCAAGAGTAGGATTCATCAGGTGAGGAATCAATACTCTCTTCTTTTCTATGATGTCTTTATAAAGAGCAAAGATCCTTGACATCATTCCATGAGTGAGTTTCTAACATATCTAAGTGTTGCCAAGCCTTAGATAGTTGATTGAAATATTGAGTTACAGACATATCCCTTGCCTGCAAGTTTGAATCTGAGCTTCTAGTTCATATACCTCAGATGTATTATCCTTCTTGGAGTAAAGATCTCTGGCATTATCCTGCATTTCTTTGGCGAGATTATACATCATAAAGTTTTCACTTATCTCTTTTGTCATTGACCTCGTGAGGATGGTCATGAGTTGATTATTTGTTGTGTCCCATGCTTCAAAACCGGGGTCAGTTTCAGCAGGTGCAGGTTTTGTTCCAGACAAGTATCCCATCTTACTTTGTCCAGAAATGTACATTTTCATAGACCTTGACCATAACAGATAGTTGTTACCATCAAGTCTATGGTTTGTATAAGAAGAGGAGTTGTCAAGCTCCCACCACCGAGAGGTCGAGAGTATAGGTTGAAGTAATGTCGGATGTGGAAGACATTCTTCAGAAATATGAGTTTTGCAGCGGAAAAAGTTAGAACACAAATGTCTCTGATACCATGAAGAGAGTTTGAGAATGTGTTAACACAAGAGTAAACTTCAACTTATCTTTTATTCATTGATAATGTGGAGTATATGTAGATACAATTGAGGAGTTTGAAAGGTCCTAGACAAGATAGTGACCTTTCATAGAAAAAGTAAAAGCTATAAACGAGGCTAGATGCTTTTTAGTCTCTTACATAATAAATGTCTATGACATAAAGTGAACTAGAGTAAAGGCTATGTCTATGAATAGAGTTTGACATATTAATTGTTTATATGTACTACAATTAATATGTCTCTTTATAAATAAATAAAGTGTACACAGAAAATCCGGCACACATGAGTTCAAGAGTTTCAAGACTCTGCTGAACCTCAAGAGACTTATCAAGATCTTTGAATATTCATTGAAATATTGAGCAAGTGGTGTTTTCAATAGTTAAATTAAATTACAAACGAATTAATTATGTGCTTAAATTGTGATTTTATATTATTTTGGAATATCGTTACGCTTTGGTATGTTTTTCCTACATTGTAGATACACATTGTTGATGGAAAAGATGATTTTTAAAGAGATAAATTCGAGTGGAAAGGAATCAATCAGATTTATGGAAGAATAAAGGATATAAGGAAAGAAATCAAGTGTTGAACTACCTTGGATCAAGGCCCGATTCATCAAATCAAGCGCCCAGTAGGACGGGCGTTTGACATGCTAGACGAGCGTCCATGAGGAGCTTTTACATTCAGGATGTTCAGATTTTCAGTGGACTGGCGTCCAAAATTGCACAGGACGGGCGTCTGACGAAGACTCGGCCCGACTCGAAATTTCAACGCATCTGGACGGGCGTCCAGTACCTTGGACGGGCATCCACGGCCGACTTAGTATTCTATATATAGCCGCATCACCCCAACTCTAATTACATCAGATATTTCATACACAAAATACACTCAGCAGCCGCACTTTCTGAGGGTTTCAAGGCCGATCACCCGAGCCTTGTGCTCGGGTGATCCGGGTTAGATTAGGATGCTTTTCTTTTAGTTGTTGATTCATGGAGATCATCCATTGTACCAAACTATGTGAGTTTAATCCTTTTTAATTTATTCAATCCTTGTTTTATTTTCATGAGCTTTAATTCGTTTTATATTTTTCTATGCGCTTTATGATGTCATGTGAATTAGATCGAGCGATTAGTTTGCTATTGATGTTTTACAATACGAGAGTTGCGTAAACTCTAGATCACCATAGAAAGATAGGATCTTTAATCGTTAATTCGTGACAAATTAATTGGTTAATTATCTAGGTTGCTAGATTCTAAAATACGGGAGTTAACTTGAATCTACACCTTCGTTTTGTATGGAAATTGGTCTCAACATTCGGGAGAGGAGAGATCGATAATTGAATTCACTAAGGGATTAGGAATTCATAACTTGAGAAACGGATTCACTAAGGAATTAGGAGTTTGCATCTCGTGTAAAGGTGAAACCACAATATTGAATTAAAATCATGAGATGAACTTGGATTGAAATCACTTAGTTTGTGTAATGTTTAATCCCATGTATCTTTAAGTTTAGGTCGTTTTTATTATTCTTAGCTTATGTTTATTTTTCTATGTGTTTTTATGTTTGTTCTTTCGTTTATTTGTTTTCGTAAGTAACAATTGAAATGAATTAATAAGATTAGATTCATCAACCCAATCCCCTGTGGATCGACCCCTTACTTATCCCGCTTTACTAGCAATTACCCGGTATTCGGCCGGTTAGGAGTTAGTTTTGCATATAGGTTAGGTTTTATAAATTGTTTTTGTTTAGTGATGCAAAAATACTCCGAACAGTAACATTGATGAGATTTATTGCATGCTGCACACAAAATCCCCAGTAATGTATAGGTATATTAGATTGAATTTTTAGAGCTCTAGCCACATTAAGGATATGTTGGTGCTTTCTTTCAATGATTCCATTGTTTAGGGGTGTGTACACATGATGTTTGGTGATTGATGCAATATGTGTTATAGAATTCTGGTAATTTGAATTCCAGGCCATTGTCTGACCTAAATGACTTTGATTTGTTTTTCAAACTGAGTTTTGACAAAAGCAAAAAGTATTTGACTGTGGCACTGGCCTGTGACTTGGTTTTAAGGAGGAATACCCAAGCGTACCTAGTGTAATCATCTACTATGGTTAGGAAATAATGCTCATGATAGACAGTTCCCTTTTTGTAGGGTCCCCAAATTTCAATATGTATAAGATCAAAAGGAGCAACGGCCATAGAATTACTTAAAGGAAAAGATAGCTTTCTTTGCTTGGCAAGGTAACATACAATGCATTTATTTATTTCAAAAGAACAAACATCAGGGTCAATAATCTTCACATCACATACTATTTTATTGGACATGTGCCCTAATCTAAGATGCCAAATAAGAGCATCTGGCCTACTGGAAGATGAAGCAGAATTTATTTAAGTGTAGGTAGCCTCAGATTTTGGTTGATTGTGGTGGTCAGGAACACTTAAGTAGTATAGCCCATGGAAATGTCTAGCTGATCCAATCCTCTTCTTGGTCATAAGATCCTGAATTAAACACATGTTAGAATGAAATGTCACTGTAAGATTATGATGGATTAATAGCTTTCTTAGGGATAGTAAGTTGTGTCTAAATGATGGGATATACAAAACATCACATATTTTGAGATCATGTGTGAGTTGGACAATGCCTTTGTGTGTTGCAATAGTTTTGCTTCCATTGGGAAGGGTAACATTGATATATGAGATAGGTGTATAGGATGAGAATAGATCAAGAGTACATATTATATGATCTGATGCACCTGAGTCTATAATCCATTGCTGTGACTTATAATGCACAAACTTACCAGCAACAGGGGATCCAAAATTAGCACTTAATATAGCAGCCTGGTTTACCAGATGTTCAGTCTCAGTCTGATTTCCAACAGTAGGTACATATAGGAGACTTCTTAGCTCTTCCAACTGTTCCTATGTGAACATACTTGCAATAGATTGATTGCCAGGTTCTGTCATGGTACATTCTTCAGCATTTACTTCGTTTGCTGTAATTCTACCTCCTCCTCTGCCAGCTTCAAAGTTATTTCTGCCTCTTCCCCTCCCTCCTGGGGGAAAACCATGCTTATGATAGCATCTGCCTTCAGCGTGTCCTTATCTACCACAGAAAGTGCACTGAAAGTTTCTGTTACTGGACATAGGTCTTTTTGGATATTGCACACTTCCACTAGGAATATTATTCTGACCAAGTTGATTACCATATTGACCATATCCATTGCTTCTTTGAGCTGCCATAACAGGATTATCAATTCTATCAGGATGTCCCAAACAATAACTCAATTGCCTCTCATGTTTAACTGCCATGCCAAAAACATGATTGATTGGAGGTAAGGGATGCATCAGCATTACTTGTGCTTTCACAGGAGCAAAATTATCAGTTAAACCATTCAAAAACCTGATAGCACATTCTGATTCGAAGTAATCTCTATAGATTCTCACAGCACCACATTTGCACACAGGATTGCAAGTGCAAGTAGGATATGGTCTGATTATTAATAGTTCTTCCCAAAGAATTTTTAATTTGGTGTAATAATCAGTAACAGATAAATCATTTTGCTTCACAGAATTTACCTCTTCCAGTAAATCTGAGAGCCTGAAATGATCACCATGAGAAAACCTCTCTTGTAGGTCTATCCATATTTCTCTTGCTGAATTAAACCACATTACACTGTGTGCTACTGAACCAGATACATAATTTAGGATCCAGGACACCACCATGCTTTTACATTGTTCCCAGGCATGATGTTCAACATCATCTGCTTGAGGTGCTTGCAGATTTCCATCGATAAACGCAAGTTTGTTCTTAGAAAGGAGTGCCATACGCATTAATCTTGCCCATGCATGATAATTGCTTCCATTCAAGGGTGGTTGAACTAACACTAATGATGGATTTTCATTTGGATGCATGTAATAAGGATTCAGCTGGACAATTTTCTGCTGATTTGGCTGTGCCATGGATGCAAGAAAAAAAGGAATGAAGAACAAGATTAGGATCAAGCAATCCGCTCTGATACCATGTGGAAACGCAAATAAAGATGAAAAGGGATATTTCTTATTCAACAACTCAAGTTCTGTGTATGTACATTATGCCTATTTATACATTTCATACAGTTGACTGGGTATTAGTCAGCCATGGAATATTCCGTGGAATATTCTGTTGATAAAGTATATTCCGTGGAATATTCTGGGAATATTCTTTGAATATTCCGTTTCAAGTTATTGTCCAAACTTGATCTCCAAGTTCAATTTGCTGTGTTGATCGGGCTTGCTATGTCTACCGGGCTTGTGTTGTATCATACTAAGTGTCGAAGTCATAATTTCGCAAGCTGCTTTGGACGGACAAGTCGGGTCGGCTCCGTGCTTCCTTTGGTGAAGTGACCTACTCGGGGTCTAGTGGAAATTCTGACGTCTATTGTGCTCTGTTTTTCATGGATTTTCTTAATTTGGCATTGGGCATCCGGCATTGACTTGTTGTGTTAGGCGAGTTACCAGCTAAGAAGAGATCTTTTCATTATTTCTAGGATTTAGTGAGAAATAGCTTTCTGGGATCTAGTGAGAAATAGCAAGTTGTCTCCGGAAGAAAAAGATAACATCCCATGTAAGAGAGATCTTGTCGAATGTATTAGGTTTTCCTTTTCTTTTGGCATTAAAGTTGGATATGTGAATCTTGTTGAATGTCTTGTTAATTGTAAGCTAAACTACAATTTTGAATATGTGTAAATTCTGTGGATAATCTGTGAAAAAATATGTAGTATAAATTTATACATGTTGTATCTGTGAATTATGTGCTCAGTCTGTGGATAATATGTTAAAAATGGGGTTGATCGAACTCTGTTGAAAAATGAATCTAAGAAATTGGAACCATTAGTGATAAATAATTGGAACATATTACGTGTGATCCTGAAACAATTGACACAATAATGTTATGCGTGTGTGGTCATATGTGTTCATCAAACATGGGGAGCATTTATGATTTGATTGTGTGTGTGGAAATTACACGTGTTCATGAAACAAGGGACACTGCAATGTTGTGTGTGTGTGGTCATACGTGCTTATGAGAAAGGGGACATGATGATCGGTTGTATGTGTGTTCTATATGGTCCACAACGTGGGACTATGTAGTGTTGAGTAAGCCCAAGTTGCACTTAGTTTACTTAATTTCCCAAAATACCCATGTGCGACATTATTTGTTTTATCTGTCTGGCCATGAAGCATCAAAACTTACCTCATATGGAAATTTGTTATGTTTGTTTTATGCAAGATCATAAAATTAGTTAATTATTTAATTTAGTTATTTGATTAGTTATAGTTTTTTTATAATTAATTACTTAATTAAATTAATCCAATTAATTTCAATAAACAGGACAAGCCGATTATTCTCCTCAGCCTAGTCCGTTCCTTGAGCCCATTAAACTCCACCCGGCCCTTTTACTTGAACCCGGATCACCCCCGTTCCTTATATTCCCTTAACCCGGTTTTTCAATTCATTTCACCCGTCCTCTGAAACCTTAGCTGCCGTTAACCTTCTTCTCTCGAGTCTTCCTCCTCATTCAATGATCTCCTATGTTTGCTAAAACGTTTTACACGTTTTTCTAATCTTTGACTTTCCATCTTTGTGTTTGATTATCCATAATCAACCCTTCCTCTAATGGCAAATTCACCTAAGGTAAGAATGTTCGATACTTGCCTTGATTCGTGCCGTTGCAGCAACCATATCTCTTGAATATGGAAGGCTTTGTGCTGTTATGCCGATTTGATGAAGATTCGTAGTCAATTAGTGTTGACGAGGTGATTGATTTCCTTTATTCTCATATATCTTATATTTTTACTGATTCGAACCTTGAATCTGCCTTGATTTTAGTCTCTTGTGTTGATTGGTAAGTGAATCAAGTTAAGGATGTGATTACCTTGACTTTCTGGTGCTTAAAAGGAAAATCAAAGCATTAACTTTTAAAGATTGCAGGCGGATTCATTCCAGGCATGGAAAATCCTTCATGTGGCCGATTCAAGTATTAAAGATGGAGATTTGCAACCAGTCAACAAGTATTTCTAGAAGGCAAATCATCTTTGTTTTGTCACGTGCTTCATCCGGTGAATCTCTACTCGGATTGCTATGGTAAAAAGGCTTGAACCCCTCATTTGGTTAGTTGTTGGTCAGACCGAGGGATTAACCCTATAAGGTCTCGGTTTGAGTCATATTGATGGTCTCTATACCCTATGATGACTTGTCAGTTGGTTCAAGGTTGATTTCCTCATAATCACCCTCTGAACAGTTAGTGTCTCAAACCATTGCTCAATCAGTGTTTTGTGAGCATGTTTCTTTGGTCTGATTTAATAAATGCTTTGATTTCGGGTCTCTATTTGGACTATGTGAAATCTGGTTCGATCCTATAGTGATATGAGAGGCTTACCAAATTCAAATGGCTGTATGACATGCTTATTACCCCATGATTTAAGCCTGACGGCACCCAAGACGGTATTCGCATGTTCATTCACTCAAAATCTCTTAAACGGTTGCCTTAACTGGATATATCACATGCCTCAGTTATAGGATTTGAATTTAAAAATTCACTATATGGATTTAGGGTTCATCATCCCTAAATCCTATAGTCACGTACATCAACAAGGATTGCATAACTCAAAAACACTGCAATCTCACATTTCAAATCTTTTCAAAAAGCTCTCTTGTACAACTATTTTTGAAGAAGGTCTGAAGTTGTGGTCTATCTTGATCACTTAGGTAAGTGATCAAGACTTGAAGAGGATTCGTGGTCTGATAGCAAAATACTTAACCGCTAACTTTCACCGACAGAGTATCGGGTCAACGGGAGTATAGTGGTCACAAGATCGAATCCACATGGAGTAATGTCTAAGTACCAAAGCCGACGTAGAACTTAGTTCAGGTCACAACATGGTGGAAAGATATTATACTAATGCAAAGAATAAAGATTATACTACCGGTTTTACTTCTAAATATAGAAAGGTATAGCCGAACTATGATCCCACGAGCTACTTTCAAACCAACCTACCTATCCAATGTAGTTTAACGACATCCACGGGTGCCAACTCCTAATTCTAGTGATTAGACTGAACAACTCGATCTAACCACCCTATGTGAAGCTAATTAATTATCTTTTTAGAAAACTGATTAACCTAACATGATTAAGTTCTAGAGCTGCTCGAACAACGATGACAAACCTCTGTATTGGAAACGGACCTAACAACTAGACCGAATCTATGTAATGATCCTAAAACCCCTTATCCCACATCTCACCGCAAAATGCATCTATAAGTTCGATGTGTGTGACAGTGAACTAGGTGATCAATCTAATTCAAAGATGTTAAAATAAGTTTTAGGACGTGGATTAATCGTTTAAACATTCAATTATGCACTACACAACTCCCAATCTCATCCTTCTTAGGGTTTTTGCTCTCTTTCACATAATTCGACTACACATGCAATTAGCTACTCATGATTATGCTAATAAATGAAATAGAAATTGAAATCAAACTAAAGACATTAAATAAAAGAGACGTCATTACCATATAATTTGCAAAAAATCTGATCCAGAAAATACCAAAGAGAAAAGCAATCCAAAAGTCGAATCTTTTGTTCTTGAAAAGTAAATCTAAGCTATAACAAGTGTGTAGAATCAAAGGATGTAATTTATGGGATCAAGGGATCAAAGGACGTTTAAACTACACTAAAATCTCCCCTAAATCGCCTAAGAAAAGTCTAAAGTCGGCCAAGAATGAATAGGGTCTGAATGAGCTGCGTATTTATAGTGTAGGTTAAAAATCTGCTCGCAAACGCCAGTTTGGGTCCTTTCAAACGCTAGTTTGGCCCAACTTGACTCAGCTTCAGTAAATCGGTGATAACTTTCTATGCAGAGCTCCGATTTGAACGATTAAAGATGTGTTGGAAAGCTCGTTCAATTACCTACAACTTTTATAAAGACAACTTGACCAGAAAATGCCTCCAAGATGGGTCAAAGTAAATATTAACGGTCAGGCATGGTGAATACTACTGTCGGTGCCAAACTAGAGTGTGCATTGGCCAAACGCCAGTTTGCCTTGTATGAGCTTTCTTGATTCAGGATGAACCCAACCAAACGCCAGTTTGGGGATAATTTGAACGCTAGTTTTCCTGAAAACCCAACTTTCAGTATCAACGCCACTTATGTCAAACGCCAGTTTGGAGTGGCCAAACGCTAGTTTGAGGTAGGCTTGAGTCAAACGCCAGTTTGCCTTGATTTCACTCCAAACTTGACTTTTCCTCACTTTCATGCTTATTTCGAGCCACTACCACGCTTCTCATCCTAAAACATCGCCTTCCGGGTCCTTGAGTCACCTAAGTCCTGCAATAACATATACGAACAACACCATGCGTAATTCCGCACGACAAAAGTGCTCGGAAAAGAGATAAATATCGTCAAAAAGGCAGAGTTTACTATTGATATGACAGTTTAACTCTCCGTGCGTATAACTCTCGATATTACTCTCAAACAGGCCTAGAACTACCCAAAACATGCCAATAAAGTGATAAACGGGGGTTAAACTGCACACCAAAGTACAGTAAAGTTGACTCCCATCATGGTCGCTTCTGTATTGCTAGTTGTCTGCTAGGAAATACTCCATAACTCAAAATCATCTTTGGTAGTCTTTGTTGGTGGTCTTCATTTGAAGGTACGTACTCAACTAGACACCAATTTAAAACATTCTATTTTATTTCAGTGTTGTCTGCTTATTTGTTTTGTTGTTGCTTAATGTCTGTTAAATCAATTTGAATTGGTTCTGTTCAGTTACTAAGATCAATCCATCTTTGAAGGTGTGAAGTAGTAGTGGTCCTATGAGGATGCTGGCCTTTAATTATACTTCATTGGATCATTGATCTTATGTCAATCTGACATAAATCAAGATTGATTTTGGCTTGCTTTCTGTGAAAAACTCGTTAGCTAAGTCAAATTTGTCATAGTTGAGAAATTTGGGAACTTCCCTCGTGGTGCCTTGACTTAATAAGTCTAGACACTGCCTTGTGGATAAGGCATGCATATATGAATTCTTGAACACTTGGCAAATTGGAGTTCTGTCTAAATAGTTTGGCCATGCTGTTATGTTCCCCATATAGCTCTGTTGTGAAACTTCAGTACTGCATTTCCCAATGAAAAGCATACTGAGTTTCTACCCCTTGTCTGCAACCTGTTGTGGTTACCTCTACTAATTTTGGCCTGCTGAATTTTTTGTGCCACCCTAGTCTTGACTATACCTTTTATAGGTTCCTAGCTTGTAGAGTTGCTGATTTATTGTAAATCAGGGTTGTATTCGTGTTCGATAATTAGAGTCATAATCTGATTATCAACTCTGAATTACAATTGATTAATCAGTTGTGGTTTAGAGCTCTACCTTGTCTATTAGAATCAGTTGTTCCATTGTATTCAGTCATGCACTATAGTTTTGATAATCCACCCTAGTAAGTGTGATCATCATTACTAAAGTTCAGCTGAAGGATCAACTTTGTCTCATTGCAGCTGAGCAGCTGTTGCTGTAGATGTTTTGTAGTGAACTGTTTAGAATTAGCTGTGTAGTTTGTTTTGATCAGCTGAGTGTGTGATCTGATGATCCTATTTGAAACCTTTTTGCTTTGTTGACTGTATTTTGGACTGAGAATTTTGATTTGTAATAGTTTAAATCTAGTTGTTTGACCTTTTTATTCTATCTCTTTACCGGATTGTTTAATCCTGATTGTTTGGTTAGATAAGCTTGTGTTAACACCAAATTTTGTTCTACACTTAGTCCGTTTTAGAAATCATTGTATCAATCTTTCAGTGACATGCTTTAATTGTTGCCATAAGTCAGAACTTGTCTTATTATTTGTTAAACTGCAAACTGTGTTAACAAGTTAAATGTTTGATCATTTGCTTAAAATCAACAAGTAATCATATAATACAACCTTTGATCGCATACATAGTCTTGACTCTAATCACTAAGGTTATAACTCACAAGTGAATAATCAAATAAGTCTGATTTCGTGCTTGTTTGCTTAGTACTTGAAGTGTTTGTTTGTTAAATCGAAAAGACTTCAAAATTCTTTATCACTCTATTCACCCCTCCCCTTTAGAGTGATATTCACGCATATACCAATCCAACATGTTATACAAGGTTGCATGTTCGAGTGTGTGCGTGGGCAGTGGTTGTGCCTTGACAAGGTATTACTGTTGTTGGGTGCATCTATGGGTATGTATTGTGCTAATGGAGATCACACATGCGGGTATCGAGACCGGACATATGTGAAGTTCTAAGGGTTGATGGATATATTGAAGGTGTCTTTATCCGGAAAACTGAAGCTACAAAAGTCAATAAAGCCAAATGCGTGGTAATGTGGATGTGTGTGACATGTTAATAAACTCAAATTTTGTGACATAAATGTTGGATGTATTGCCCGAAACACAATTTTTATAATAGTGTTTATAATTAATAAATGGCGGAATTATTATCATCTTATTATTTGATTTGTACTTATAAGTAATACAATGTTGAAAACCCTAAGTCGTATCATATGTATCTTTATAGCTTAGTGTGTGTCACACGCGAGGGTTAAGTTTATGGTGATACACTTAAATTGTTAGACTATGGTGAACTTAATCAAAATATGAGGACTGTTGATTAAACCACCACCAATGCGCCCAGAACACTTTATGGTGTGAACGTCATATTTAGGCCATCGATATTGGTTATCTAAGTGTGGCATTTATGTATGATGTAGTCATATAGGACTAGACCGATTTAATCTGTATTTCTTATCAAATTCCATGATTGAGAAATCTTATTAAATCACAAGATGATCATATATGGATTAACCTTAATCCTGAAGTGATTGTAGACTCATGCTTGTTTCAAGATAGGGTTTGATGTGTTCATTAAGGATTGCTAAGAGGCACGATCCGAATCACTTTCACGTTAACACTATTCGGAGAATGAGTGGGGACTGTGAGTTTCACAGATACGAAATCCATTCCTTCATACGGAAAGTAGAAAGACAATCCCATTATTTGTTAATCCTAGAAACTGATCGATCGGCCGAGTTCATATTGGTTATGAACTAATTGATCACTAGTGCGTTAATGGTAAATAAAGATAATATGTAATGAAGAAGGTTTACGGAAATATTCCTGCTTCATTACGGATAGTCTATGAAGGGTTAGTCTATATGTAATGATTATATCAATAGACACTTATTGACTCGACATATTGAGAATACAAAATATCTATAATCGATAGAGTTCAGTTTCAAATTTATGGTGGCGTATTCTAGAATTAATAAGTTGAATAGAAATGTTCTGTTCGATGAATATTTTATTCAATTTATTAAAGCTACTGATTATAGGTCCATGGTTTCCGGGTTGGCTCCTAACACGCGAATGATTTCTCGTATTGTGGAACATCGAGAATAAATTAAATAGTTGGTCTAATTAATGAATATGCGAAATATTATTTCTTCGTTAAATAATATGTAAAATAAAAAATACATTTTCTATTATTCCGCAGGAGTGTATGGCGCCACATGTGAGGAATTAGAAAAAAATTCATAGATTATATCACATGAGTAATTGATTATTTATTTGTTAAATAATTAATGCATAAATAAGAGATTGATATTCTTATTTACTGGAATATCTTTTCCTTGGAGGAAAAGATAATTGTCTTGTGAAAGTGATAAATTCTCAAGCTTTGTTATTTTCTTATATAAAAAGAGTTTCTCCAACACAAGAGTAGACAAATCCTGCGCCACTTTCGTAGAGAAATGAGAGAAATAGTAGTGTCTTGTCCTAGCTATCGGGAGAAGAAAAACTCGGGTTTTTCTTGAGCATATTCAAGGAGGCTCCGGTACGGGATCAACATCCACCAGTCGTCGCTTGGAGATACAACTCGGAAGACTGCGACACATCTTCGGTTGGGTAAATCTCCAAATCTTCTTGTAGTTTAGATTAAATAATTATGTCACTCATATCGTGGTAAAATTGAAAAAGAATTTTGATTCATAGTTTCCGGTGTGCATGATCGAGTGTCTCGATCGGCTATGAATCAAATCTAATCTCGATGATCTGGAAAAACGGAAAAGCCCCCACCTAGGCAGAACCCACTCCTGCCTATGTGGGGCCCGGAAAATTTCTGGATTCGGGTTTTTCGCATTTCGGATCCTAATTCGAGTTTCGGCATATCTAGCATGTGGTATCAGAGACAAGTTGCGAATTTGATTGCATAATTAATTAATTAGGAGTGAAATTGTATTAGAATAAAAGTTGAATCTTTTATATACTTATTATATATATCGTGTGGTTGAATGTTTTGGTTGATGAGATGATTGTGGGTTGATACTTGTTTACCCGTTAGAACTTTTGTAATAGAGCACCACCTTGTAAATTATTGTCATGTTTTATTTTTTTGAATAAAAATAGCACTGATTATCCATATTTTTTTTGTAAACGGTGTTGCTAAAAGCAGCTGCATGAAGAACAAAGCAGAGATGAATTTCAAGGAAAGCAGGATGAAGCGGAAAAAAACCCCGCCTAGGCGGAAACCACTCCCTCCTAAGTGAGACCCTCAAAAAATAGTTTTTTTTGGCCAAAGGGATCCATGTTCGAGAAAATTCAGAATATGGTGCCCGGTTGAATACACATAGGGTCCTCGGCCCAAGTCTGTTCCCCCCTTTGTAATCCGGATCAGGCCGAGTATAATTCAGTCTGCCAGCATGCCTTTACGATTCTTAGCATTGGCTAGGCAATGGGCGTCGATCAACAAATCCTTCAACTCACAATATACAGGGCGAAACGAAGCACTGGGAGCCGACCTGCTCGACCTCCGACACGCAGTCTGCTAGCCCAGACCAAACCCGCTTGACTAGGCAATCAGAGTTCCTTCACGACGGTTACAAGGCAAATAACCTGCAATGGTTACGAGTATGCTAGCCTAATCAGAGGCCTCCACATCAGCCATGTAGTTAATTACATTTAATTACGCCTTAATTACTGCCATTTGTAACAGCCGACTCTAGTCCCTATAAATAGCGGCATTTGTAACCAGAAAATGGAAGCTGATAATTAATACAAACAGACAACCTCTGCCAATTTGTCGATAGACGAGCTCTCCATTTACAGTTTTAAAGTCTACATCTTTATTTCATATCGTTCTTGAGCACCGCCACACAATTACCGAAGAAATCACTCACATCCACCAGATATCCACCGGTAAAATTAACAAGATCCATTTGTGATAACCCCGACGTTATCAAGTTTTATATTCATCAAATCGTCTTACACTAAGTCACTTAACCATTTAATACGATTACGAATTCAAATAATTTGATTACTCCAAATTTAAATTATTAGTCCTGCCCTCAATTAATTTTCACCGAAACTTATAGTATACTACATCCGTCTCAAAATTTGAATCTGTTTAGCCTTTTGTATTTGTTCTGTAATATAAATTCATTTAAAATTTCAATGGAGCATTTATTACATTTTTTTTCTTCCTTTTACACATAATTATTATACATTCATCTAATTTACAACTGTTACATTAATGACACAGTCAAAGGGTATTCTAGATTTTTGCAATTTAAATTAGTGACACTTGACAATTTTCTTAATCCATATGAAAACGTTTAAACGAAATTATATTTTGAAACAGAGGCAGTATATACATACGCAAAGGCGGACGCAGGATCTCGGGCAAGAGGGGCAATAAATTTTTTAAAGGCAAATAAAAAATTTAAGAAAATACGAACAATATACTTTGTACATATAATTATGTAATTTTTCCGGATCAAGGAAGCAGTTACCCCTTGGTTGTATGTAGCTCCGCCAACTGTACGTACCTCAATAAGTCAATAAGGATGAGAAGTCATTAATTGTTGAGTATGCGCAATACATGCACGTACGATACGTAAGGCATGCAACTTGAAGGAATTAAGGTATGGGTGGAAATTAAGGATGCATGGATGCATGAGAAGTAATATGTGTGTGTGTGTGTTGCAGAGTGTAGAAGCTCTCATAACCACACAGTCACAGAGAGAGACAAGTACCCTCTGGGCTCTAGCTAGCTGATAATTAATGAACTCAAAATTGACATATCCTTATATGAAAGTTGAAAGTCAACTTACGCCATTGGTTCATTCATATATACACTTACATACATTGAATGAGTCTATCCACTCGATCGATCGTCATTACTTTGACATTTTTATGCCCCCCCCATTGTGCTTTTTTTCCTTTAATTTCTTTTCACGACGTGTTAGAATTGTATTGTTATGATTATTGATTACATATATATGTTTATGTGTTTATTATACATTCCATGTACTATATAAACAGATCAATCAATAAAAGAAAAAAACACAATTCAGATGATAGAAGCAAATCCGGCCTTTATCTTAAATATTTCACCAAATTAAGAGCTAGATCGACCGATGCCCGGCAAGAAATCAGATGATGAATGGAGAAAAAAAAGCACCCAAAGGTCACTTTGTGGTGTATGTGGGGATTGAAATGGCAAGGTTTGTTGTTCCGATTTCTTACCTGAAACATCCCTCTTTTAGAAAGCTTCTGGATATGGCTGCAGAGGAATATGGGTCCGATAATAGAAGCAAAGCTAATATTCACCTTCCTTGTGATCAGTCTACCTTCCTACACCTCCTTGCCTTGTTGGCTAAGCAACACTAGCTAGCCTTTTATTATATATATATATATATATATATATATATATATATATATATATATATATATATATATATATATATATATATATATATAGGCATGCAATTGCAACTCATTCATTGATAAGTACTGCTGATTAATTACTCTTACTCTTAATCTTAATTAATCCCTCCAGGGAATGTTCAATCGTGCGGTCAACATTGATTGACGTTCTTGTATTCAATTGATCTACACATTGATTTTGAAGCAAAATGTATGCATTATTGGATTAATCAACGGCTAGCTCGCTCGCTCATGTGATAGGATAGGATATATGATATGCATAGCTGAAATTATGTCGTGTTTACTAGATTTGAGAATATTCAATTCAGCAGTTAGCCTTTGAATCTCAACTTTATAAGTTTCTCTTTCTGCCTTCACAACCTCATAACTAGCTAGATTGTATTTGCCTTAATTGCTCAAGTAGGCTATCAAGAGTTTCACATAATTATGAGTTTCTTAGATTAGAACCGGCAGTGGAAGAACATGCACTATGTGTGGATGAATATCTTGATGCAGAATGTAATACCGCAATTTCATCTTTCATATGTGCCATGAGTGCAGTATCATCAGATTCTGCTCTTGATAGAGCTCTTTCACTATCCACTTCATCATAAGAAAAGTCTCCAAGTGCTCAAAGCTCTTCTAGTGCTTTTTCTTCTTCTCTCAGGTGCCATGTCAGCTTTCTTATTCAGTAGATCTGGGTAGTGTGCTTTGAAGTGACCATGTCTCTTGCAGTTGTAGCACAGATATTCATTATCTTTCTTTGGCTCCTCCTTCTTGTTGTATCTATCACCCTTGGTATATTTCTTGGATGATTGACCACTTCTAACTTTCTGATATATCTTCTTGACCACTCTAACTCATCCAGACTATTAGCATGCAACATGTTGATTGTGCTTAAGGCTCAGCTGCCAGTGATGTAAGTCTTTTATGCTTCTTTCTCTGAATCATTCTTGATGGATTCTCTAAACTCATATGCTTTAAGATCAGAGTACGGTTTGAATGTGCCCTCTGTCTTCAAGTTTCTGGATTCGTCCATTGCAATCACCTTCATCTTCCAACTGGTGGGTAGAGCTTTTAGAACTTTATCATTGACATCTTTCTTGCAATAAACGGCCCCAATAGAGCTAGTTCATCGATAACAACATTGAATCTGGTCTCCATATGATCAACAGTCTCTTAGGACTTCATCCTGAAACCTTCAAACTTCTGCTTTGCCACAGTCAGCTTGTTCTATTTATTGGAGTCTGCACCTTCACAAATTAGCTTCAGTTTTTTCCATCTCTTTGGATGTATTGCATTCTTTGATCTTGAGATACATGTTCTGTCAAGTGTTCTTAGAATGATGTCCACGTCAACATTATCCAGATTAGCCATTTTTCTCTTATCGACAGTCCACCTGTCTTTGGCCTTGGGACTTTGATTTGTGTACCACCAGCATGTGTCTATATCACTGTGATTTGGATTGGACCACCAGTGATAACATCCAACATTTCCTCATGGGTGGGAGTGATTACCAAAATAGTGGCAGTCCAACCTTAACCGGCAGTGTACCGGGTCGGATGTACTATAGAGGTGAGCAAGGTCGTATCCCACAGAGAATCAATCAACTACCAAAGTCGTCTTCATACTGAGTTTAGGTTAATCAAAATTTGTTCGTGTTTTGGTTATACTACTACAACAAGTAAGCTAAATCTAATGAGATATAGAGAGAGAGACATAGCCAAACCATGATCCAAATGAATACTTTCGCCCCTCTAATCGATTATTCAGGAATGAGCTTAACCAACCAACCGACTTAACGATTATATCGACTCATTCGTGGGAGCAAACTCCTAAAATGGTGCAAGACACCATTCAACAATCAAACACCCTTAGCCCGGTTCAACAATCCACCTTTAAGGATTTAACTGACCGAAACAAGATTAATGCTCTAGAGTTGCTCGATTAATCAACCGATAAACCTCATCTCCTAATTGAATCTAAACAACTCAGTCAAGTTTAAGAAATGATCTTAAAAACTCCTTTTCCCACACACATTCGCAACATACATTTATAAAAGTGGTGTGTGAGTTCATGAACTAGGTGATCAAGCTAATTCAAGCATTAAGAACAAGTTTTAAGAAATGAATTCATCAATATAACAACAACTAAGCACCACTCATCCTCAATTTTAACAATTAGAGGAGGATTTCATCAATTTTCACATGATTTAGCTATGTAGGAGATTAGCTACTCATCATAAAGCTAGAAACAAGAATCAAAGATGAAATTAAAGCCATAAAATTAAAGGGAAACGAAATTAATTTCCAAAAACGTAGAAAAGTTGTGGTTACATCAATCTTCATCCAAACCCATTGTCGCTTGAAGAAGAAAACTTGAATACACCAACAAGAAAGAAAGAATCTATGCTAAATTGTGTTTAATCTAAGAGAAAGAGTGAAAGATGAGCTAATCTAAGGTGGAAAAGTGATGAAAATCGGCCTAAGAGAGTCTAAGAAAGTCTATGTATGAATGGATAAGAAATGGGGGTGAAAATCTATTTATAGGTTCCAAAAAATATGCAGGAAAAACAGCTTTGGTGCACTCCAAAGCTTCGGCGCGCGCTGAAGTGATTTTGGGGATTGCTATGGTATTCTGATCCCCTTTGGCGCACTCTGAAGTGTCGGCCATAGTTATCAGATCCGGCCCGGCGGTCAAACCGGTCCACTCGGTGACCCGGTCCCAAACCCGGGCCGGGTCAAGCATTCGACTGTTTAAGGAAGTGAACCGATCTGACCCGTCCAACCCAACGGTCGGACCGGTCAACCCGGTGACCCGGGTGGTTTTCCATCAACCCGTTTTTTTCTAAAAATTGCCATCAGGATTTCATTCACCTCTAGCCGGTTCTAAAAAAAGCTTCACTTCTAAATAGTAGAAATCTCAAAACATCGAGCACATTTTGTAAAAAAAAAAAAAAAACATCGAGCAGATCTCTCACACAAAAAAGAAGAAAATTTTAAAAATCGAGCAGCAATATGTATTCTTTTTTGTTTTTTAGGAAATAATTATTGGTATTTAGGGGTATTTGAACTTTTTTTACAGTACAAAACTTGAAGTGAAGATAATGAGCTTGTTTTCATTATGGATTGAATGTATTGCTTTGATTTTTAGGAATGTATGAAATTGAAGCAATAGCTACAATACTTACCCAAAGAAGAGGCTAATTATTTACGCTTTAACTTGCACAACAAATAATCATTTGAGCATTTTATGTTGTCTAACTTGTAATTGTGTTTGTTGGAGTATTTTGAAAATGATTATAGTTGTCATATTTTATTTTATCTTTATGTTTTGAATATTCAATTATATTGTTTAAGTATATGATGTGACCCACCGGTTGAACCACTGACCCGGTGACCCGGTGTTTTTTCCGGGTCTGATAACTATGGTGTCGGCGCGCACCAAAAGTCCTGGACTGATACAACTTTAGTAATCTGGAAATATCTTTGCGTACAGAACTCCGATTTCAGTTATTCAAAATGTGTTGGAAAGGTCATTCGATGATCTACAACTTTTATGAATACCCCAAGTCCATAAAAGTCTTTATCCGGGATCAAATCACAGATTAAGTGAACGTATGGTGAAAACACCAACTATTTTTTTTTATCTATTTCCATTCTTGGGCTTCGGTTATGCCACTCTAAGTCTCATGCCTTGTCTTCTGGGCTCATAACTCACCTGGATCCTGCATCACAACATTCAAACACATACCGAGCATAATTCCACAAGATAACTAGAGCTCAAATAGGGTCAAAAACACCGTAAAATGCCGAAGTTTCCATCTATGTGACGGTTTACCTCAAAGTGAGTGCTCAACGCGTTTTACCCTATAAATGGTCCAGAATTACCCGAAATAAGGAAAAAGCATCGTAAACGGGGGTTAAAACATGCACCGGAGCATAGTATAGTTGACTCTCATCAGGTAGCAAGATATGCCTGAAAACGATGCTTGTATTCATCAAATCTATCCATAGAGCACATAAGCAGCTTACCAATACTGCTGTGATTCCATGATGCAAACTTTGAAAAACTTCAAAAAAGATTCTAGAAAAGGTTTTAAAAAAGAACAACAAGAGATACAAATTGTTAGTGATGTCGCGCGTGAGTTCGAATATACTAACAAGAGTACTAGGTCAATCATAGTATAGCAATGGATAATCAAGGTCGATCCCACAGAGACAATGCAACTTTAGAAATAAACGTACCCAATCCAATTAAGATCACACAGACGGTCTTTGACCAACATAAGAACGAAAAGAAATGGTCTCCCTTCCTACCTCCCCTATCTCCTAGCTTGGTGTAATCCTTATGCTTACCTCCCCTTGTAATTCCCCGAGTTAATCAGATCATGTTTTATAATTCAGTATAGCTACGGGTACAATCTTCTAACCTTACTTACTACCATTGAAAGGACAACAAACGTCTATGTGCAGTTAACCTCCTTACTTGGTTGTATTAACCCACAAAAAATAAGTTATAGAAAGTGCCGGCTCAAGACCGAGAACCTCCCTAAGCATCTATCAATAATGACTAGCACGTTCCTAGGGATTGATCCATGCTATGTCTTAACTGACACTTCTCTAATAGTCCTTCGAGTTAATTTACGAATACGCAAAACATATTGGCCAAATTTAACAAAATATGGATCAAACCTGTCGATCAACGTAGCTGACGTTGAATCTCTAGTGTTAGGGAGACCTAATGGTGCCTCGATTAGTCGATAAAGACCGTCGCTTAATCGAGAGCGGCAGTTCATAATTCAAAATCAACATGTTCTGACTAATTTTGGTAAATTACAGGTTCATTAAGCATTCAGATTAATTACATTGCATTGAAATAAGTAAATCTAACATATCTAAGATACAAAGGAACGTTCAAAGCTCCATACTATGGAGATCTATCTTGATCCACTCAAGCTACAGATGGCTTGGAAAGAAGGAATCCGGGAGAAAACTCACAATGCAAAACTATAAGCTTTTATTCGTAAACTTAATGAAAAATTTGAGTACATGTTTACAATAGTATGCTGTAAGCTTTATATAGTCATTAGAGCCATCACAAGACTCAATAAAACCCTAGCCAACTTAGGTAAACCATGTAGGCCGGTGAACTTGTCCTCAAAGAACTCGATGAGGCGGTGATGGGCCTCGACTGATCGAGCCCACTTTCTGGCTTCTTTCTCTGTGGCTTCTTCCTAGACTCTATCAATTTGGCCCACTAACTTCTTCTCGGACCTGATCCATTCCTCACTGCTCCTGGAACATGGTATTCCTGAAAAGCACATAAAACAAGGCAGAATGTACCGAATCCACGGGTATAATTGTATAAATACAGAATCACTAGCCAAGGAACATGAACCATGCATTTAACATTCATTCTACACAACATTTGGACTACTTTCCTCTCTCAAGCACAATTCAGGGTAAATAAAGGCACAATTTGTAGTATTGAATAGCGTGTTATCAGATACACCACTTAGCGTTTGATCGTCCCGAACAAAAAAGCAAAAGAAAATGAACTCTCGGATCAATATACAAGTTAATTAAGAACATTTCTGATATTGTTGGAAATATCACAAGAGTGGTAACGGTGTTTATAAGTGGATATCTAGCTGAAAGTTGCGACAATTGCCCTGAATTTGGTGATTTTTGGGCCGTACAACCAAAAAAATCTGAGCTTTTGTTGATTTGGAGGTTTAAGATGGGTGGCGCGACCTCGGCGGTGATGCCGTGAAAATGATTTTACGGTGGTGCAAGCTACCGGAAATTATTGAATAACAGTGATTTTCCCAGTAACGGAGCCATCTGATATTGTCGGAAATATCATGGTAGTAGTAACGGTGTTTATAAGTGGATATCTAGCTGTTTATTCATGATTTCTCCTGAGAGAAGTGGTGGATGTGATGAAATATATGAAGATATGAGTGTCGTACACAATGCTGTTGAATGCGGACACGGTAGTCGGCGAATTGGCGGAGTAGCTCTACTTGTATTAATATTAAGATCATTTATGAGTTATAGGGTGCCGCTATTTACAGGCGGATTGCTAATGACGATTAGGCTAAGTATGACAAGACATAATTAACTATGATGTGACATAATTAAATACAATCAAGAGAATAAACATCCCGCAGGGTTGGTGCTGCGGCTTCACTTGGTGCAGCTACAATGTCTTGATCGTCTTGTGCATTAGCCTGATAAATGTTAAGTGTTAATCCCGTTCACCGTATATAGCGGGCATGATCCAGTTTGAAGGATTTCGTGCTGGGGAGCAGCGAACTCGGCCCCCAACTTATGGTGTGTTTGCGGGTAGACCAAACAGACGGCTTGTAGCCTGATCCGGCATATGTTATGCAAACTGGTGGCATTTGTGGCCGGCTCTAGGCGTGGGGCCCCTGTTCGGGTCGATTTGCAGATCCGTAAGACCGTTTGTGGGTTTGGCATTTCAATGTTTGAAATATCAATTTCATGTCATCAAAGTAAAGAGTCGAACTGTGCCAACCATCATACATAAGTAACACATTAAACACTATTCATCTCATGAAACAGTGTGTGTGTGAAATAACTCGCAAGCATCAATAGTGTAGACAGAATCACATTATATCAACTTAAGTCTGGCTAGCAAATCACGAGAATGTTTTTCCCTTTACGCATTGAACTTTGAATTTATTTATTTTAAATTTATATGTCTAGTCAACTGGGTAAGGCAGATCGAGAACCGAGTACTACTCCAAGGCTGGCGTTTATCTTATTAATTTATTTATTATGCGAGGGCCGAGTAGACTATCAAGTAGACACTTGCAATGGTGGGTGCCATGCAAGAAACCATGTCAAATCTAACACCGAAATTACTACCCTATTGCCAAAGAATTTTAATTGTTTTTCGGGCAGGTTGGACACTCTAAAAAATCTATCTATCATCACGGTCTACTCTATTTGATAAACTACCGAATCCATTAATCCTTGGCCCTTGTAGAATCACAACTTGACCTAAATGACCATAGGTAAAACAAACTCGGAAAAACTAAGGCCAACTCAAACCAACATAAGGCGTCATATATACTACACACCGAAGAGAGTGAGTTATACGTGCTTGAAGATGTGGTTCATAAGAAGAATATGCGTTTAATATGCAACTACTTCAAAAAGTTGACACAACTTTTACCTTTTCGTCGTGAGATAGAGATGTAACTAATTAGCTCCAAAAGCTCAAAGACTTCATATATTTCAGTTTTGCTGGAAATGAATCAAAAGTAAAAGTGGTGAATAATGCATTAAAAGAATCGAGATGATCAAGTATTTAGCAAAATACATTGCTAAAAAGCTAAGTGACGTTCCCTACCCCCACGTAATTGAAACATTGTCCCCAATGATAAGATGGAAATATAGCAAGGAACATAGCTTCGTTAAGGGCGGATTCGAAAAATGGATCGAAAAATGCGCGTCAATGGGCTCATGAAAAGAATTCATAAAAACCTGTGGAAATCCTCACATACAAAACACAACCAGAATAATCAAGTCGGCAGTAAAAGAGAAATGAAATAACTCGAAACGAATTATGCCGACAAAATTATTATATAAAAATCAGACATAGCATACCAAAGTTGGAATTACTGCTAATAACAATTAAAACAAAGGAAAGAAAAAAACAAAATGGTAAAATTAAAGAAAAATAAAAACTGGACTAGTCCTCGTCCTCAGAATAATAGTCCTCTGGGGGAACTTCAAGATGCTCAAAACCGGGAGGTGGTGTAGAACTGTAAGGACTGACAACTGATGAAGAAGCGGCTCAACGTGGGGTAGAACGAGGTATAGGGGCATACGGTGGAATGCCAAGATGCTCCATTATGTAGTCCGTCTTTCCGTGAAGTGCGACAATCTCTCGGGCAACATCCTCATTGATTTCTCTCTGAGATCTACCCCCACCATGAATCGGGGTGCGCTCCCGCCTATTTGACTGACTAACTCGGCTGTTTCCACAAGAAACTGAGATCGAGTTTAGAATGGGCTCGGGATCCTCCCAAACATCCCCTACAAAAATTGAGGTGTCAATCGTGTGACCGTACGAAAGAAACTCACGCTCAGTGTCGGTAGCAATGGATAGAATTCGGATGTGCATGAGCAAACTGACATTCACCTCCGACTCCTACTCCAAATAAAACATCAACTCAGTTTGCTTCGGCGTAATGGAAGCATGATGCTTAGTCGGTAGAAGGTATGAGCATACAAAACCATGAACCATCTTCCTGTCCCAGGACATGTTATTCTAGAAAGATAGTGGGGGTTTCTAGTGAATTTCTCTGACAAGTAACCCTAAAGCTGTTAGGAAATCTATGCGGGAACGCAGCGGAATTCAAAATTTTATTTCCTTTGACCAGGATCGACTTAGTTTAAGCAATAAACAAATAAGCTAGTAGATGGTGGTTACCTTTGTTGATCTAAAAGATCGACGCTTTGACCGTCTAAGGAGAGTAGCGATGCACGGAGCCGCCCAAGCGTTCGTCCTCTACTGCTAGTCCACACGTACAACCCACCGGAATCCACCATTGGATTGCTAATAAAAAAATCCGGTTGCTAGACCGGCCTTTTCTCTCTCTCAAAACTCTCTCTAAGAAGCTCTCTATTTTCACAAGAATTCTAAACTTTTGGAATTATGGTGTACAAAAGAGCTAGCCAACCCCTCATATTTATAATAGAGGTGGCGCCCCATATGTCCTCCAAAATCCTTGGAGAACAAGTCTTGAGTAGAGTGGAGAGAAAGAAAACATTTTACTAGTAAAATAAGGAAAATATATTAGATTGATTTATCTCATTAATATTCAATATCTTATATTAAATATATTTCCAATATATATATACACAATATCTTATATTGAATATATGTTTATCTTATTACCATAAATCTTTTTTTCTAAAATCCATTAATATCTAATATTAATATTATGGTAATCTTATTAATTAAATTACACAACTCAAATGTATCCTACACAAAATAAAGTGGTGCCCCAAATCCCAACTAATTTGGGAATTGAGATTTTCTTTA